>CAJNIZ010047793.1:78640-106250 GCA_905231905.1 Symbiodinium pilosum | reverse complement strand
CTCCTCTCTTCTCTCCCCTCTCTTCTTTCCTCTCTCCCATCTCTTCTCCTCTCCAGTCTGCGTTTCGCGACCAGGACCCCCCCGATCCCTGTGACTGTTGACACTGTTGAGACGCGAAGATCCGACACGAGCCCAAAAGTGACGACAGTTCTGCGTTTCGCGACGATTTTCGGCCGCGGACGCTTGCGAACGCTTGCGGACGCTCCGCATGGATTTCGCGTCAACTCCCTACCCCCAGACCTCCAACCTCAAAAACGAGAACCCTTCTGCTGCGCATTCGGGAAAAAGGCGCAGAGAGAGGAGTGAGCTTCCGGCACATAGTCAGTGCCACCGTGATCCGCTGTGTGGGGTCCGGTCCACGCCTTTTCGCAGGAACTGCTGCCCAATCGAGTGTGCCTTACAGCTTTGCCTTGCTGTCGCCTTGAGTGTTCAGTGCCCGAACGTTCAACCCTTTTGCATCCAACCTGGCAGAACTCTACACGTTTACTTTTGACTTCTGCACCTTACTTAAGCAGGTACTCTGACACTGGAAGCCTGCCGCTTCGGACACGATAACCTCATAGCATGAGGCAGGCGGGCCTCAAATTGCCGTGATTGTTCAATTGGTAGTTCCAAGACACTATAGGGACTTTAATGGAAGGCTCAACTAAATCTAGAGATATGCGAGGACTACCTCAGTCTCGGAGCTCGCAGCAATGAATTCTGGGCTTAGCCTTTCAGCGCTAGACTCACGCCATGCTATATATGGCTTATATGGCTTACGTAGCAGTATTTGGTATATTTCGGCAATCCGGAAATTGCCTAATGTCGACACCCGAATCAATAGCCCCCATCAATGGAGGCGATAGTTGGAGCGCTGGTATTCAGATTCTCGAACAACCAGGGTCTAGTAGTCAGGGTCTACATGGCCCACGAGAAAAACAAAACCCCCACACCCCATGCAGTCCTGCTGACTCAAGATAGAGCTGAACTTTAGCTAAAACCCTCAAAAGTGTCCTTAAACCGCCCATGGCATCGCGAACTTGCTCCAAGGTCTGGAAGGCCAAGGGCGACTCGCAGCCTCCAAAATCTGGCTTATACGCGTGCTGAAGAAGGCATAATACGCTGTTCGAGGTCTAGGCAAGTAAGTTGGACCTCAGTGGAAGTGGATCCACAATTGCGCAAGGCTACATGCGACTTTCTCGCGGATATAGAGGGTTCAGGTGTCCGAGTACTATGGCAAGACACAAAGGTAAAAGGGATGTGAGGTTGGAGATCAGCGATGGCGGTTCTGGGCTGGGAGATTGGGGCTGAAGTGTACGAATCAGGGGTTTGTTCGGCAGAAGTAGAGCAAGCGAAAGGTGCACATGTCTCTGCTCGAAACGGACGTCGGCTGAGGAGATGTAGGAAGCAAACGTTTGAACGTGGAGTCATTGCAGTGTGCTCTGCGCTTGGTTGATGTCCCTCCTTGAAAAGCAACGCCCACTGCTCCTCAACATAACTCCCTGTATATCGGGCTGTTTCCAAATTTCCCCGGAATCCCAACATCTAAACCCTCAACCGTGTCCTTTTTTGATCCGTGGGAGGTGCCGAATGATCCCGTTTTCCTACCCTTATATCCCTCCGTCTAAATTGCAAAGCGAATAATCCCCAAACCCTTTTCCGAATTCCGAGAGCCTCTAATCTTTGAGGCCCACCCCTTGATCCCCAAACCCCAAACCAAGTCTCTGGGGGCTAGCCTTCCTGCTGAAGGAAAGTCACGAAGGCTTCTCCGTCGTCCAAATGGGAGGCCAGTTCGCCTTGGGCTCTCGTAGGATTTGAATGCTTTAAGACCTTTGGGGGTATTAAAGGGTGAGGGATTTAGGGCTTTCACACTTGCACGCCACGCAGATGTTTTGCGTTTTGAGGGAGCCCCACACCAAGGAAAACCTTGAGCTTGATTGGAAAGCCTGAGCTAGTATAGACTGGATGCCTCATTGTGGGGTTCTCCTCTTGATGCGAGAATTTTCTTACATGGATTCCGGGTCTCTCTCCTTGCACCCCAGAGGCTGGTCTCATTATGGAAAAAAAGATATTGCAGTATGAGCTCAAGCCCCTAACCCCTAGATCCTGCACCCTAACCCCAAATCCATAAAATTTCCCTGAGCCCTAACCTGAAGCAGAACAGGTACCCATCAGATTCGTACACAGTCTCCAGGTCTTCTTGAGTGATCTGGCGAAGCAGCTTCAAGCAAGTTGAATTGATAAAGCTGACAGGGCGGCAGGTGACGTCTTGACGCCATGGGGTTGAATTACAGCCTGGGGGCCCAGGATATTGGATATTAGAATGGCATTTCCGAGGATGTGTGGACTTATGCTTGTGTGCTTGGATTGCGAATTAAGGCTGATGGTTTCAGGCCCCGCTTTAGGTTCCGGCCTTCAGGTGTAGGGATTGGGCTTCGACGCCACGCTTTTCAGGGATGAGGGTGTAGACTTCAACAGTTTGTGGCGATGGTTCGACGAGCTTCATCATATGTGTTCAAATCGCTGCCAAGGCAAGTTTTCAGAGAATCTGATGTGTCTGGGGAACATAGGAGTGGCATAAAGTGCACCCAAGCCCAACTCCTACAAGAGACCATCTGTACCACAAGTAGCGTGCTTCTACTTTGGGTTCTCATGTTTCTCTGAGGCGTACCAGTAAGTAGCTTAGAACTAGACTTTAGGACGGAGCAGAAGTGTGGCAGCTTTTCAGACTGCATGCTATCGAATGTCTGCAGCTGCCAGAGCATCGTGCGGGGGTCTAGGGTACCACAGTACCCTGTTGCAAACTGCCCACCTCTTATGGGCTTCTACTCCTCACACGCCAGACCCAACAGAAAGGACTCACGGTTCATGCCGAGGTTCTGGCCACTTCAGACTGGGAAGTCGACCACGACTCTGCCAAAATAGCTGGTTGCTGGATATTCCAGGAGGAGTGGTGCTCAGCATGACTGCTGCGTCTATAGAGTCTATGCGGCTAAAACATTAAAACTCAGACTCACCCAAATCAAACAAATGCCGCTCACTGACTCTGACCTGTCACCACCCTCGCGCCTAAACCTTGCCAACCTAAACCTTGCCAAACCCTGATCCTCTTGAATCCCCATGGAGAGCCTGTGAGACTGATCCGTGACGGCCATGGTCTGCTTGTAAATAGAGATCAGGCTGCCAAAGTCCATGGAGCCTCAAGGCACAGGGTCTGGGAGATTGGGGTTTCAAGGGTTTAGGTGGAAGGAGCTTTTGTGTTCAGAGGTTGGGGCAGCAAGGGAACTAGAATCAGAAGCTTCTAGGGATCATTCTCTAGGGATCATGTTTTGATTGTTCCTCCGGCATGAGAATGCAAGGCGCCAGCGAAACCCCAAATCAAACACACCTTGGCTCCTGTTGTTGTGCCAACTAGAAGCTTTATTCTAAACCTAAACCTTCAAATCTTAACCCGCCGCAAGAATAAACCCTAACTCTGCTTGCAATCCCTGAACTGAATGATCCTTGCACACGTTACTTGAGATGCACACCACGCCTTTGTAACGCCATAACGCCCGTAAGAAATGTGGCCCTTCCATAGAAACGGCCTACGTGGTGTAGGCCGCTGTATGAGGCAACTTCCTTGAATACCTTTCACAGCTTGGCGAGAAGCATCAAACCGAGATCTGAACTTGAAGTTCTAAGCACTTATGTCCAATTTCTGGCATCCCGGTTGCATTGCTCATATCGGGCCAGGGCTTGGGTTCCGGACTCGTAACCTTGGAGCGCGTGTTGAGGGTTGCTGGAGCTGGGGGATTCGAGTCTGCGGTTCAAAGCGATTTAGGGTTTGTGATTTGGAGCCCTGGATTCGTGGTTTAGGATCTGGAGTTTCCAGCTGTCTTTTGTTTTTCAAGCAATTTTTCACAAACTCTCAAAACGAAAGATCGTTCATGGGGAGTTGCTGCCACTGTGAGAAACAAACACAAAGGGACGGGACGAGAGGGCGAGAGAGACGCATCTTGACCTTGACCCTGACTCTGTGCGTCGATTATGCTACCCTGAGCACAGCCTGGTAGGTGCATGACCATGTCACAATGGACGTGACTGATGATCATGCAGTGTCCAGACAAACAGACCAGATAGACAAATGGACAGACTGATGTCCGTCCAAGGATGAAAGTCTTCTCAAGTCTGGGGTTGCAGGCTTGGCATTGACGTTAAGGATTCACTTCCACAAGCGCCTCGCCCAAACCCCAACAGTGCCCTGTGATGAGACTTGCCATCTCCCCCTCAATCACTGGAAAACCTACCGAGCTGCAGATGATTCCCACATGTTCCTTCTTGCGAGGCTTGGAAGCGCTGAAGTCCTTCCCAAAAGCCCCGCGCGTCCCCTTCTGAAGCCAAAACCTGGGCCTGACACATATTGACCCTGCAATGCCCTCACAACAGCTGGAATATTTGAACGCAAGCAAAGCGCCGTCTACTGTAGGACTTCAGCACCCTTGTCCTTATTGACTGTATGAGCCAACTGCAGCATGCAAAAAAGTCCTAGAAGCACTCTTCACCTGAAGCCCTCTGGTCATTGCATATGTCAGAGTTTGCTGCACTTCTTCTTAGATACGTTCACCCCATGTACACCTTGACCGTCCTGAACGCAAACCCCAAACACAGAAGGAAGCTGGAGATCTCGTTCTCTGCGTCATCGACATAAGCATCCACGGCGCCACGAATCTTCCACCAAATGCCTCACAAGGACGAGTACTGAATACTGTGTGAGTTGTTAAGCTAATGACTTTCCGGATCTACCGCGGCCTTTCTGGGACTCCTATGAGTCCTATGGGTTCGTAGGGCTCATAGGGTTGCAAAAAGGAAGCCTTAAGCACGGCTTGGGGTTAAAAGTTGAGGATGCGATCGGAAACGCTGGAGGTATGTTGAACCATCATAGGCGAAATTTGTTATACTTGCTCCGTCGAATGAGGGTCCTCCCCACGCTCATCTGTATAAGCGGTGGGGCTTACTGTTGTGTAGATTCTCTTGAGGTCACGAATCCGTTGCACTGTCAACCTACGGCCTACGGAGCATCCCTCAAGACCAAACTGGTAACCTTCCCAAATCAGTATTCCTCAACAGTAACTGAAAGAGCTGACTGGGGCCTTCATGTAACCGCAGATTCCTTTTACGCAACTTCCCTGAAGATATCAGGCTTTCAAACCTGAGCTGAGCTGCTCGCCTCATGGAGTGAGGTTGTTCCTCTCTATATGTACATATCTCAGCTGTCTCACCGCTACCCTATATCACTTCATGCGTGTCGGAGCAGATAGACCACCTAACCACACCTCTCCTGTCACCGTCTTACCTGAGATCCGAACGGTCCAGGTCCAGAACCATGGCATGTCGCTCGGAAGTGGCCAGCGCAGCCCTGTATTTGAGTTTCAGGATGTGTCGCCGGACCGCAGGCTTGGGGGAGTGTCCCGTCAATTTCTTGTTCAGGTCATGGGCATTCGGGGTGTGAAGTACAGTGGCAAGCCAGTATCTCGGGCTGGGGGATTTAGAGTTGAGGGATTGGGGATTGAGTTTGGCCTCGAGGTGCCCTGTGAGTCTGCCAAAAGCAGAATGGAGCAAGAAGTGCAGCCATGCAGCTAAGCTACAACCCCTAGCACAAAAATGGCTCTTCACCAACTAGCCGGGATTCAGGGTGAGAGGATGGAACATTCTTCCCTCGCACGTGCCTGACAACAGGCAAACAGAAAGTCAAGGAAATCCTCCGTGAATTGGGGGTGCCTACATCCAACCAGAATGAATGCTGTTCAAATTGGTTTTTACCGGCCACAATTCCTACCTACCACTGCTGCAACAACCCTTGAAAGCAATACTGAAAATTCCAACCGCCGCATGACATGATCATTCATGAAAGACAAACAACAATTTTGGGCAGGTTCAAAAAATCAAGACGCCTGAAGACGGACCCCTCAAGCCCAGGACATGAAAAAGCGGCACGCTGCTTCTAAAGCCGGAAAAAACCCTGTAAGATCCGAACCTTCAGCTGTAAGCCCTTAACCTCATGTGCGCAAAGAGCTACAGCACACAGGCCTTTCGCGAGCCAAATGAAGCGTTCGGTTCCCATTCCTAGCTGCAACAGACGGCTTATGAATTCTAAGGGGTCGGATAGGGGAGGAATCTGCTAATTCGTTTAACCAGTGAATGGGTTGGAATGATTGAATAGGCTTTTTGAAACGGTATGCCCAAAGATTCTGCTCACGTCAATTGGTCGGTGTGCAGCGCCTTGTAGAGGCTTCATGGCTTGAAAGACAATGCCCGCAAATATCTATGGTACGGGTGGTTCAAAATTTGGACAGCAGGTATATGGGAGGTTCTGAAAAACAAGCGACCCCAGAAGGTATGAAACGACCCCGCAGGCACCTCTCCGCCCCAAGCTTTGGAATGCAGCATTTGTGCAGCTATGAAGCCCGGACCCAAATCAAAAAAACATACAACCTGCACCCTGAATCAGAACGCAAAGCTTTGGGAACTTGAGCCCTGCATCCTGTACTGTACCCCAAGCCTTCAATACAAAATCCTGCGCGAGACAAATATATGTGCAAAAATATGGGAATTCCCTAGTGTCGCCTACAACTGATTACATCTTACGGCAAGGTACGAGTTTGAGTGGAACTACCTCAACGGGCTGCATGACTTAGCCAAAGCTGCTGCCGATAAATTCCCAGGGTGGTGCGTTGCAGCTTCAGCTGCTCTTGCCTTGGCAGGTTGCACTGGCATTGTAATGACCCAACTAACCAGAATAGGGTCCGGGGAATGCAACACTAAAACTTCACTATGGACAGGACACTTCAATGAGGAAACAATGTTGCTAAGTCTTCAGGCTTGTACATTCTGGTTAGGATGCACGGTGGTAAAAGGGCGGTGGATGTAAAAGGTTTCGGACGATAAGGTTCAGTAGTTGAATGTCTGCAGGTGCAAGGTGTGTAGGTGGTGTAGGTGGTGTAGGGGTGCAGGGCTTCAGCAATGTCTGCGAGCCTGAGGGCTTTGACAGACCACACCGGGTTGCCAGGTTTATTCTGCAGCATGTTTACACGGGGCCTCTAACATGTATACAATAGCTTCGGAAGAAGGGAATGCTGCTAAGCTTAGCAGCGTAGTGCATTTGCACGAATCTACTGGTGCTTCACGCCCTCAACACCATCTTGGCAAAACTAGATACGCAAAAGGAATCGTGAACCCTGACCCTACGGGATGGGGTTTACCGTGAACCCTACTCTGCACAAGCTCCGGGTATCTGAATGCCGAATTCCCAGTCCTGAATGCTACGCCCGAGCACTGGACAATGATTGCTTTGAGTTTGCCTACAACTCGGAAGTTGAATCCATGTCTCTGTAAACTGAACCCTTAGCAGTGAGATGAAAAGAAAATGGTCCCAGATCTGCAGCGCGGGACATCTGATGGGCGCCCTGCACCACGGACCTTTCTAAGACTTGGCAGTTCTGAGGCAGACATTCATGGAGATGCATGTTTGGAGGCTGCAGTGTTCAACCCTAGGCCCTAAATCCTGGTGCTGTACCATACCTAGAGCGTCTGACCATTCCAACCCTGCAGGATGACTTAGTCTCGTTGTACATCCGCACAAGGTTTGGTGCCTGTGGGTCAAACTGATTAGACCTTCAATTCCTGTGGAACACTCACGCGACACTGGCTATCAAGATGGGCGACAGTTCTGAAGCGGGAAGGAGTTTCAAGAGCTCTCACATCCAGTTGGGACTTTCAACAATTTCGAAGCAGAACCCCCCTATACACCCATGCAAACATGTTCCTGATTCATTAAAGGAGGTCCGAAAATTGGTCTCTCAATTTTCAGAAATCGCCTGGTGGGGATACTGGACTTTCGCAACCCTGGCTCTACAACCTCAAGGCACGACGCACGCCGGCAAACCGACTACTAGTCGGGCTTCATCAGGGTTTAGGTTGCGAATGTATGTTTACAAGAGCGGGTTATGATTTGAGCGTTTTTCTTCTCGGAGTTTAGGACTTGTGCGGCTAGCATTGCGAGAGTTCCAACAGAACCAAGGGACCGTTTTCCATGGCTGACGTCTTTCGAGTTCAAATTCGAGTCACTGGCTACGGGTCATCTTGCCTTCTACGTGGAATGCTCAGGGGCCACGGGTGAGGCCTGTACAGTAGCCGGCTTCCAAGGGACCTATGAAGCGTCCAGGATAGACTCCAGTTTCTCCATGGTTCACATTAGTTTGGGAACCAGAGGCCTCAAGCCTCAAGCTAACAGAATGCACTCGTAGCAGTACCCAGATTGCCAGCACGCGGTATATGGGAGGATGATATGATGGTATACAAGATTCCAGCAAAGGCTTGACGCCTAATGCCTGGGATCCTAGGCCAGTGCAACTCCGTGGCATTGCGATGTGGTCCACTTTGCTGCGCTGATCTGAGGCACTCCTTCACTGGGCGTCTGCTTTCTGCGTCTAGCCTCTGCCCCGTAACCTACATGAAACAGCAAAAAGCCCACTAAGGACAGTACTGATTTCATGTTCAATGTTTGGCTGGGGGAAGGTAAGGTTTTGGATGGCTTGGACCGGGTTAGATGGACATTGCTTTTTTGTAGGATGTAAATTTGGGACCCTCAGGTTACAACTCATGTGACGGCTTTCTGGAATCCAGTCTTCTAGAGCGGACATCCTCAATCCCATGAAAGGGCGCGCCTTCGACAAAACGTCTGAACCATTGAGATCTAGTGCTGGCAGGCAAGGCCCACTGTAAACTCTAAATCCTCAATGGCCGCAAAGCACAAGGTAAACCTCGGAGTAGAATAGGGGCTGCGACAGCCGGCTGGGGCATCGGTTCTCAACACTCGCAGCGCGGTTGAACAAATTTACTGTCCGGCTTCCGTGACAAAAAGCCGTACGAAGATGCAGAAAGTCACTACCGATAGTATGGATGACCCCCCACCACCTAAGGTTGGAATGCTGGAAAGCTGACGGCTAATCATACGCGGGGAGCACTTTCCAAGAGAGGTTTCTGTGGACAGGCATGACATGTACCTCCCCCAAAGGAGGGCACCACGAGCCCAAGGGCTGTATGGGCCACGTATGATCTAGGAAAACTTGGAGCTTTAATGTCCCAAGCGACCTGGGGTTAAAATCAGCGGTATGCAAAGCTTGACTAGATTAGAACTATTGCCCGGTGGGTCCAATCAGGAATCCCTAAAAGTGTTCTTCTGAAGACCAAGCGGTGGTTCCTTTCGCCTCGCCATCTTGCAGGCATTTTCGGATATATTTCAGTGCCTGATATTGATCCAAGCTGGGGCTATTTCCTATATAAGCTACAAAGCGAGGTGAGGTCTATAACTTGCCCAGGGTTACTTGAATTTCTTGATATTGTAAGCTCGGAGCCCTGAAATCTGAACATCCCTACCTCAATTACATCTGGAGTCCTGCGCAGAAAGCCTCTGAAAGCCATAGGCGAGGGGTTTGGGTTTTAGTAGGGTGTAGTGCATGGATAAAGAATAAGATTGTTACCGGAAACTTGGGACCTGGGCTGTAAGCCATTTCTTGCCACAGCACTGGCAAGGGTGCTTAGGCGAGCCTCTCAGGTCACTATGCGTAAGCAGTGTGCATGTCACAAGTTGCTCTGTGCATATGTACACATGTTCTACAAGGACTGAACACACACACTGCAGGTATGAATCCTGCTGCAAAAAACCCTCAAACGCCAACCCTAAAAATTGAATCCTCAACCCCGAATCCAGAACTCACCTCAGAGATTGGCAAAGACTCTTCAGCTTGGCTCTCAAGGACACCAAACTGTCGAATGCTGCGAAGATTTGCTCGGTGCTGTTGCCATGCTGAAGGACAGACTTGCCTTAGGAGAGTTTCACGGAGCCACCTCAGGCTCTGTTTGACGGCTTAGGCTGTAGGACTGTAGCAGTCCCACGAAATCTTCATGGTGGACTTTGTGTACAAGGCCCTAATTACACCGGGGATAGAATGTCTAGCGCTTGCGCAAAGTTCATCTATGGTAGTTCCCCACACTTGACTTTCCCGCAAAGTACAGGCAGTCTGGGATGCAAGTTGGCGATTGTCGGGCCATCTATGTAGCAATCCGAATGATTTGTGTTTTCATATATATGTAATTGTTACTTGCAAAGTACGGGCATGATCCAAAGACAATACTAGACTCTGGATGGGAGTCACTCACCAGTGAGCCGCTGCCACTTGGCTCCAGGCATTTGAAAGATTTTGAGGTTGCAGGTTTGCAACTTGTCAGGTTCCATGGAACAATCATGCCAAACGCTCTCAAATGGTTGCTTGGGCATGCCTAACTCAAACCTGAATTACCTGACGTGTCTCCGGGATTTGGGTACATGACTCAAGTCAGCGTCACGCTTTGGGGGCCCATAGCTAGAGGACCCTTATGTGAGCCTGTAGCTGCGCGGTCCACTTGCAGATTCTAACATTAAAAACAGGCGTGCTTTCAAAAAGCGCCCCATCAAGATGCTATTTGCCTAGCATGGGAAATCAGTAAGGTGCAAGGGATCTGCTGCTCAGCGTTTGGAAGTTAAAGGGGTAGCACGTAAATCTGGATAGCAGTAGCCTGTAGACGAATGTGTAAATGTGTGTAAATGAACGGCCGGGGCAAGTCAAAGGAGAGATGGGCCATACTTAAACAGCAAGAATGCATTTCACTGTCATTCCCGCCTTTGCAAGGAAATTGTAACGTAGTACCCAGCAAGCCTCAGCGGTCTGACTACCACGGTTCCAACGCCTTGCGATTGCAGCCTGAAACAGCGCAGCTGTCTGTGCTGCGGATTTCTCAGAGGAGCGACAGCTCTCAGAGTTGTTAATTTCAGAAACCATTCATCATGGGAGTCCAAGCCCAAGCACCATCGTTGGCGAACTTGTCCAAGGCATCTTCAGCCGCCAGGAGCGAGGCTCGGCTGAAGGAGGCCCCGTCGACGTAGCCGCGGAGCCTGCGACCAGCTCCGCATGTTTTAGGGTGCGGGTGCGGGTTGTATAAGGTTTTACTACGAGGATTTCCACCTTGAAGCACAGGCGAGCACAGGCGTTCTGGGCGACGACACAAGCAAGCATCATTTGGCGTGAGATTGGGCCATGCTTTGCCCAGCTTCTTGAGCTCAGAATATGGATGGAGGTTTGGGGTTTACGGGGTAAGGTTAACAGGGCTACGCAAGAATGGAAAGCTTTTTAAGGCTCAGGGCCGTGGCGCCTTTCAGGCTCCAAGCGCCCTTTCAGGGTCTAGGATATTTCAGGGTTCAGGGCTTTGGAGGCTTGAGGCTCACAGGGCTTCAAGGTGTGCTCAGAGGATTCTTGACAGTTTCAGGGGTTTTGTAGGGAGGTTTCATGCAAGCTTCACGGTTCGCAGGGCTTCTTACAGTGAGGGTTTAGAAAGCGGGCTGCAATGTACACCGTGGAGGAGAGGAGGGAAAGAGGGGAGCAAGTGCCTGAAAGTCAACTTGTTTTTTACGGCATGCCTTCTCTGTTCTAAGCTTAATTGAGCCAGCAGCAGGTGCTACGTTGTTCCCTAGCTATCCGTCGGCATTGGCAATCCTTCCACGGCTTCCCATATAGGTTGGAAGAGTTAAGCTCAGCCTGCGCACCCATCAAGGGAATAGACTCAAGTTGCCCGCTTGTACACCCAAAACCTGTACACAGTTTTTAAATCCGACAAGGAACTCAGACTGGATCCGCTGCGTGTGCTGCCTAGGCTGACAGTCATAGGATTTAGGCTGAAAGTTCCAGCATCAGAAGAAGTTTTGAGGGCTTCACATATTTGCCGTCGTGATAGAGAAAGATTTGCTAAGGCGCCCTTTCTAAAATTCGTCTACAATGATCTGCTGTGATACACTATGTCATGCATGTAAATAAGTATAAAACATGGATGGGCGCATGTATGAACACATGTATGTACCTATGCACATGTATGCATGTATGCATGTAGGTTGGTACGTAGGCAAGGTATGAAGAAACCAGTAAATGAATGAACGAGCACACGAAAGGACGGAGGAATGCATGCATACATCATGAATGACTCAGTGAACGAAAGCAGAAGTCAGTGAACAAAGAAAGGAAAGAATCAATGAACTCATGATGCCTGCATGTACAAGTGCATGTGCATGCGGGTACGTACATACGTACCTGCGTCTGCGGCTCTGTCTCTGTTACTCTCTGTGCCCGCGTCTCTGCGTCTCTAACTCTCTGTCCGCCTGCCTGTGCGGTCTCTCTGTCTGTGTATGTATGTATGTATGTATGTATGTATGTATTCCTAGGACTTGCTTAATTTGTGGGACCCCCACCCCCTCCTCCCCCCCACCCCACCAGAATAAGAAATTGAGGGCGCCAGATTACAAGAATGATTGGGGCTCTTGGAGGATTTAATTTGATTTCAGTTGATTTTAAATGGAATCTAATTGAATTTCAATTGGTTTTACGTGGAATTCCATTTGATTTCAAGTGTTGTTATATCGATTTTTTCCGATTTCAATTGGTTTCAAAAGGAACTTAATTCGATTTCAATGTATTTTTACAGGAATTCCAATTGTCAATTGTATTTCAGTTGATTTTTCCTGAAATTTTAATTCGATTTCAACTGATGTTTTATGGAATTTAATGTAAATTCAACTGATCTTAAATGGAATGTAATTGTGGATGGAATGTATTTCGATTTCAACTGATCTAAAATGAATTTACTTCGATTTCAGTTGATTTCAAGTGGAATTTAATTCGAGTTCAATAGATTTTAAGGGCACTTAAACTTAAGTTGTATTTCAATTGACTTTTAATGGAATTTTGATTCAATTTCCATTGATGATTCATGGAATCTACTTCGATTTGACTTGAATTTGAAGGGAATTCTACTCATAGTTCAACTGAATGTAAGTGGAATTCAATCTGATTTCAATTGAGTTTTAAAGAAATTTGAAATTGATCTCAATACGCTTTTAACGGAATTTTAAATCGATTTCAATTGATGTTCAAAGGAATTTTAAATACCAGCAAGCTGTGCAGCATTATTTGCTGCTAATGTGGTCCCTTTTCCAATTCCGGTTCGGGCTGCCGCGTGGCGGCCACGTGTTAAGTAATCCGGCATATGAGAAAGTGTAGCTTTCTGAAGGGCCTGAACTTCATGAAAATCCTGGGTTTTAGAGATTCTGAAAGCAGGAAGCATAAGCAAAAACTAATAGAGCAGGAATTTAAAGCACCAGGTGCCTGCGCAGAATTACCTGCTAATGTAGTTTAAACTACTTGCTTAACTCTACTATCAAAACGGGTTCCCCGAAAAAAATCTTTAAATGTGATCCCTTTTCCTCATACGAAAAGCCACCTAATTGGGCGCGAGTTCTACCAACAAAAACTTTGAATGTGGTCCCTTTTATCAACCTAGTCCTCGGACTATGTCTGTATGTTTGTTTGTATGTATATACGTATGTATGTGTGGATGCATGTGTGTGTATGTTGTACGTACCCATGTTTGTGTGTATGCGTGTATGTGTGTATGTGTGCATGAATGTAGGTAGCTCACGAGCTCAAGAGGAATCGGTGGGGACATGCAACCTGACTTCCTTGTTAGGGATGGCTGGCACTATCTGATTCCTATCGCAAGTCATCTCGCCTGATACAAGCATTAGTCTGCCCTTTATCGATCATCCTAAACTCCACGCATAGGACCTGATTTTGCCCGGTTGCTTGACAGCCATCAAAAGCTCCTTCTTATCTCCACCTGATGTCAAAGTATGATTCACGATTTCAGGCTTCGGATTTGGGATCACAAGGTGTCGCAAAGTCTCAAAGGATAGGTCTCAGGTAAACCTCGTCATGCGATTTCGTTGTGCCATAAACAGGGCCATGAATCAAGAGAATCTTACGGTGGCCTGAATCATCAGTACCACCTGAAGCAAGAACCGAGGCGGCACTGTTCGAAAACATGACGCCTTTGCTTCAAGACTTCAAGCATGTGAATTATGACGAGAAACCCATGGAAGGCTGGTAGGGTGCAGAGCCTTAGACGTGGATTCCAACACCACAACCCTAGTCCTACAATGTACCTGGGGCCTTACACTCTCCAAACAACACTGGTGCATCCAAAGGGGCCGTTTCAGACTACCAGGCTGTTCTTACAATTATCATCCCGCTTCTGGTTGCTTCATCCTGTTCTACCAAAGTCTATAACGCTATCTCAAAACAAACATGGAACTTGAAAAACACTGCCAACAACAGTATCCCTCTGTAGCACGAGTGCAACCTAAGGTAGTATTCATATGTATGGTCACATCATACATGTACTCGCCACTTGTCCTTAAAAGCTTCGTAAATACTGACCAAAAGCAAATTAACTAGATCACAAAACCTACCTCATAGGGAATCTTATGTTGGCACGGGTAGGGCAGTACTCTGAGTGTGTTCCTCGAATTTGTAAAGGTTTAGAGTTCGGGTGTGCCCTGATCCCAGAACACAGAACCAATGGATTTGCACGAATGCGAACCACACAAACACTTCCAGCATTTCTAGAAACCCATTCTTCCGCACGCCTGCCCTTTGTACCGTGAAACCTCTTCCCGACAGTGAAGCTGCCTAATTACGCAGCTCTGCCAATCTATCTTAGCACTCAATGAAACTTGGGGGCGTGATTGTTCATGCGAGAAGAGGTTCCACAACAAACTTGACACCCTTCCCCCTGGACCATGAACGCCATCGACCAGGAAGTCTCAAACCTTTACAATCCCGAACTTCACAGCAGAGCCTGCAAGGAGCTCCTTGATGTTCGCGAATTGCTTCGTAGTTTCCTGTGCCAGGTACCGTTTGGGGTTCACAAATTTGGTTAAGGTTAAGGACTAGTTAAAGGTTTTGGGAG
The DNA here is from genome assembly GCA_905231905.1 of Symbiodinium pilosum. Classification (NCBI taxonomy): domain Eukaryota; class Dinophyceae; order Suessiales; family Symbiodiniaceae; genus Symbiodinium; species Symbiodinium pilosum. The sequence continues at coordinate 91,397 of CAJNIZ010047793.1, read as the reverse complement.
GAGAGTGTAGAATTTGGCATCTAGGGACATATGGAATATGTTCACACCCGTTGGAATGCTGGGTGCCGCGTTTTCAGTGCAGAGTACCGGGAGGCAACACGATAAACCAGCCAAGAAATTTCATAATACTTCGTCGGTCAATCTGTCCGCCCTTCTTCTGATTGAGTAGGGCCCATCGCAGCATGTAGACTGCAGAGAGTTGCAAGCCTCAAGCCTCAAATCTTGTATCCCCATACCTAGACACCCTGGAAGACAGGCTCAACCCTGTTTATGCGTTTGCCAAGTACATGGAATTTTGCATCTGGGAAGCTCAACATGTATTGAACGATGAGGTGCTCAAGGAAAACTACAGACCTTCATAGCCAAGTACTACTTGAGGTCAGCAGGTAACAAAATCACGTAACTGCTTGAAACCTCATGTAGGGCAATAGAGCCACACGAAGCCTAGAGAGTACGGCTGCACTGCACTGCCAGTTTTTCTAATATGTTAGCCAAGTAATTAAGCAGGACCAGAAACCTAAACCCTGAACACTGAACCATGTAGACGAAGGTGCGAGGCTTTGCACAGTAGTCTGGTGGTCGATTTTCTCCTCGGCAAGTTGGGTAAGCGATCCCAGTATTTCTCAGAAAAGGTCTGCTGTCATATACCATCACATATGTAATGGAACAACCAAGATGAGCTCGCACCAAAATTCTTATTCCCAGAAGCGGCCGCATCTTAGGGGGCATCGGTGTTGGGTTTCCCCTATTGGTAAACAGGGTTTGCGCGAAATTATGAACCATGGCCGCCCGAAGACTGATTCCTTTCATGGAGATTAACGGTTGCGTCTCAAATGTTTGGCGAACAGACCATGGAACGATGAAGACTGATAGCAAGTTCCATATGTGGGGTATAGGGATGAGGCTTTAGGCTTTAGGGATGCGCCTAAAATGCTCTCAAGGACTTGGGGTTTCAAGGTCTCAGGGCACATGGTCTAGGGTTTTGGCCTGCAGGCTGCAGGCGTGAAGGGTCTCTGTTGTATTACTGATCAGTACCATGGCTAAACAGTATTCATTCCAACACCTGCAAAAGCCCGTTTTGGTGGGACCACACAAACCACCAGTTGGGGGTGAGGCCGGTGTAATTAATTAGCCCAGCACTCTGATGACCATACTCGAGGAGGTGTAGAAGCAACTTCCACATGTCCTAAATGCTTGCTCGTTCTGGGTCCCTACTATAAATAATCTCAAGCATGGGACCCCAGCGTGAATCACACCTCAATTCTCTTCGGCAATCTTTGGAAAGCCGAAGCAGGATTCTTCAGTGATTACTGCCTTGGTTTGTGCTATCAAATGTCATAGGCACGTCTGTGTCAAGCGCATAGTCTCGCAATTATTTTGAAGCAGGTTAGGGACTCACACTGCTATCTATGCTGATTCTGCAGCACATATTCAAGCCAAACAATCAAAAGCGCTGTTCGTCGTCACAGACCGCATCGGCCTGCTTCTATTCCGAGTATTTCAACCTAGGCAACACTGAGCCCAAGAGCTTGACAGTATATGCCTCCACGATCATTAGATTGTGCTGGAATATCCTGACAAGAGTGATCCTTGCGTTCTCTCCCTTTGTGTTTGTTGACCGGTCTGTCCGTTGCCTGCTATTCATGGTGCCCTACCTGTATCACCATTGGATTGAGGGCTATTGCGGGACCGCTTTGAAGGAAACGCAGCTGCAAAACAAGTTTCCGGCATGAGAGCTATAGTTCCCGGACGGGCTACGATGTCCATGACTAAGTATAAGATAAGCATCATGAGGAAGAGATCGTAAAGGTATGGAACAGAAATATGGTCCCTATATACATGTCACATCACAAGATCCTCTAGGGGCACATTCTTGAAAACCCTCCACTGAATATGAGTAGGTGACTCCGGTTGTATCGGCTCCCCATGCAATCTATTAAGCACTCCTCGCAGCGCACGGGGGGTTGTGTCCAGATTGTAACCAATCGGACAGATCACGTGCAGTAACTACTCGACAAAGGACCATCCGTTGAGCGTCGATGTTGCCACGAATTCTTCCTACGTTTGCTCCTTAAACATGTATCAGATGCTGTATCTTTAGCCGGGTGCACAACCCTTACCCCACAACCCACACTCGTCTGCTTTTGACCATCCTGCCAAAATTCAGCCTTTGATGCCCTTGTACTCCCAGGAAACTAGTACTTAAAGAGTGCAGCTTTCGCAGGAAGCACATACCCGGCATGATGCAGTGTTCAACCGGTAGGAAGGCTTAAGGAAACCCAGCCAGCCGTTGAAGCCAGCTTTGTCATCCAAAAAATGGTTCTAACACTGGAGTCGGGCTGTGGTGCGCTTGAGGCAAATTACTTGGTCTATACACCCTAAACTTGACTTGTCAATGTTTCCGTCCGCTTGCCCAGCAAGTTGCTGCAAGCCATCCTGCATCAAGCTGCTGGGTCTTGACGATCCACTCCTTGCATTGTGTGCTTTGATGGTTTTGTTTCCGGGCTAAGGGTCTACGCACCTTGGGGTTCAAGGTTAAAATGAACAGCTTCGATTTTGGAGATCTCTGTTCTCGCCCACCCAGCTCTGGATGCTCAATGACACTCCAACATTCAGTTTGTGACTGAGATCTAGCAGAATGTAGCAGAATTACAGAGACTTCTTATCCTGATTTTCTACGCTGATTGACTGGTTGCTTAAGGGTCTTGCACCACCTGCGTGCAATCCCTTTCTAAACCATGTGAGATCATATTCTCCGTGTTCGAATAAGAATAATGAGATACTATACCCAAAAGGAGGATATGATTTCATGTTTTATTGGGGAGTATACAGCATAGGATTATTCACATACCTCGGTCGATCATGCGAATGAAGCGCACGGCATAGGTGGCCGCGGGCAAAACTACTGGAACTTACCTAGGATGGCTTTAAAGCCTTTCACAAATGAAAAGGGTCAAGGTGCTCGGAAAATTTTGAGAAAGAAGCACCAGATGTGCACGTCTCCTATTTGCTTTGAGCAGTGCTACCCATCTGGGGTCGTGCAGGACTTCTTTCATGATTGAACAGCGCAGGATGTCGTGTAGGTTCACAGAAAAACCGTGTTGTGGCCTGCCCTAAAGTTTCGCTGGGCTGCAGCGGTTTTGTCTGAGCTTTCCGTGGTGCAGCATGCACAAGGCCTATCTACTCTCAGGCATGGGCATATGTGTAACTCCTTTGTGGCAGAGCCCTCTGCAACACTGAAGCTCAGCCAGCGCTGCTGCTAAGAGCTACTCTGTACTGGGCCACGGCTTCACGAGGCCCACCTGTGACCCCGACCAAAAGGAGCTGGCTGTTTGAAATAGCGCAATGAAGCGTCATCTCTCTCTCTCTCTCTCTCAGCCTCAACAGAACCTGGAGGCCTGGAGGCATGCCAGAAAGGAAACTCATAGTCACACCATGTCACACCCGTAACCCTGGACCGAAGCTGGAATCCTGAACCGATGAAGCATGACCTAAGTCCAAGCCTCAGGGCTTTGGGGGGGCCTCATATGACCCTTAAACTGTGCACTACAAGTAACACCTCAAAAGGGCGTCGCTACGGTGAGGACACTTCCCACTGTACAAGCAAAGCAGCTGCAAGCTTCTCGGTGTTGCCGTTGGTAATGTCCTCCACACTGGGGGTCCCTACACCCTGAAATCGTAGGTTAAGGGCAGTATACATTTGCTTGGTGACAAACCATAGCTCCAGGGTTTGGGGCTTGAGCTTTTACAGGGAGAAGGTAGTAGGTAGGCTAGGCTTTGGCGAATGCTTCTGCAGGGTCTAGCGAAAATCTCCGCCGGATCTGAGCATTGGCTCAAAAGAGAAGCGGTCCACCCGCATGAGGACGATTCGCAGACATGCGTGTGAGCTCTACTTTGAAGAAACGGAAGGCGGGGCCCTTTCAGAATGACCGGAGGAGAGCCCGAGCAGAAGCCCACAATCAGGCTTGAGGGGCCATCCCTTGGTTTCATGATGCGAAGAAGATCTCCCTTCGCCCAACTGCCTCACACCGAGTCAAGGACAGAGCATGCCGCACAAGCCACCAAGCGCCAGTAGTGATCAGTGGTGTCAGACAAGCGCCACAATGCATAAATGCAACGCACCCGAGAAAGCTTGAGAACTTTTTCGACCCGCAAGATCGTGATGAAATACAGGGTCCGCTAGGTATTCCCTCTGATGAACTCGGCTCCCCAACCGCCGCTAGCCCTCCTCCTATGCTCTAAAAAACGCGAAATCTGATGAAGCAGCTTTCCAACCTAGACTACCCCAAGGCGTTCGCCAGCAATCCTGGCACTCGTACTCCAAAAGCCCCAGCTGAGGCTCAGACAGTTGCCTTCTTGAGATTGCGCAGGATTGTCCGATCGCCTTGCACACTGAGGCAGCAAGTGGTTTTAGGATGTCTTGAAACAAGTGTGCACAGGGAGCTTGTCCATGTGGAGGGGTGCTGAAAAGATCCTCGGTGGACCTCGGTGTTTAAATTGTCTGGCCCCTGTGAAACCGCCTCCTTCAACCCTCAGCATTCCTTGGGCCTATGAATGGTGAATGATATCGATTCTTGATTCGTGCAGCCCCCTCTTAACCAAAAGGGGCTTCAACGAAGCTGGCCAGAATTTTTCTGAAAAAGTCTCAGTGCAGTCTCCCAAAGGTCCGGGCGAGGACTTTTCCACATTTCCAACCCTGGATTCCCTTCGGGATGTGCAAGGATGCTTTGGCTCCCAGGTTTCCTTTGTGAAGTCAAGGCTTTCCCAGCTTTGCCAGGATCCGCAGTCAGCCATGAAGTGGCTCAAGAACGTGCAGAAAACTTCGCACAATGGAAAGCAGATAGACGGTCGAAGATTCACATTAGAGGGTAGAAGCTTGTGCTAGACTTCCACCCACTGTAGCAGTGAACTTCCAACTGTGGTGCCACAGAAGATGCAGTATTGTGAAAAAGCGCCTCAAAGCAAGCCAACCTCTGAGAATAAGTGTTCAAGCTTGCCGCCGCCCTCCCACTAACTTCAGTAGTGCCTGATATTTGCTCCTATGCAGCTGCTGACGAGCTGTAGGAACAGCCCAGGACCACTTTCAACCTCAATCCCAGGAAATGAACTTCTATGACACACCGTGAAATCTGCATTGCATTCAAATGAGATTCAAAACCTGTGCGTCCTTCTAGGAGGATTTGGTTTCTGTAGTCGCCTCGAATCACGGCATCGCGAACACAGTGGAGGTCACCTGTCAAAGCAACAAAAATTGAGGTACTGTAGCAGACCACACAGAACCACCGAAAATGCTCTCCCTTGGTCTTCGACTGAAATTTCAAATGCGCCAACCATGCGCGTCCTGTACCCGGAAGCACAAGTCTCATGATGTAGATCCCTGCTACAGGACGCAGCGCTTTCTTTTGATCGGGATTGACAGGGACCCTATGCCGGAAGTGTAAGGACATGTTGTGAGTGATGGAATGTAAGAGACTCTTACAGGCTGATTAGGCCTATTGCAAATGATAATCCGTTTTGAGGTAGCTGTCCTAATGATGCAACACTCATGGGGCAATCTTCGGATGAAAGAAATACTGCTTGGGGGAACGGGTTTGATAGAAGTGTTTGTGGAGAAGGAATGCTCCTCCAACAAACATGCAACATGTGGTGCGTGCCTGCATGGGGCGGCACTTGTAGAAAATTACTACGGCTAGATAAGAAGAGAAGACTTCCTCTGCAGGACCACTATCAGAAAATACCATGCCCCAAACCCATCTAACCGTGCAAGAAAACAAAACCTGGTGCCTTCAAGCAAGGCTAGTTTCAGTCTCCCGAGACAGCGTCACGCGGAGAACTGCATCATCCACCAGAAAAATCCAAAGAAACGACCCGACCCTGATGTCGAGTTCATGGTACAAAGGCCCTAGGCCAAACCGCACTGAAAACCGATAAACCAACTCGAAATCGGTCTCCCTAGCCGGGAGGCAGAGTTTGGAGATTACGGGTTGATTTCTGTCTGTACCAGGGGCCTAGATGGCTCGTGGCGGAATTACGGTCAATCGCTCCGCGGCCAACTGCCAGAAGCCTCTTATCAGGCCCAGCGACAGAAAATGCGCGCAAAATTGGCTTGTGGTGCTGAACAGTCGTGTCCGGCGGCCTTGGTGCGAGAGGATACGGGCAGGCTCCAACTGCTTGCCCACAGTAATGGGTTGTGAAAATCGTGGTTGGTTGGTTGAGGTTTATGGGGCTTGCTGGGCTATGCCCCCTTGTGAATTCGTACAGAGGCCGCAGCGTGTGGCAGACATGCGCTGGGACGATCTAAAAGGAATCAAACCTCAATCATAACTCCTAATACCGGAACAGAGATGCCCGTTGCATGAACATCTCGGGACCTGAAAAAAGCCTTAACCGGACGGAAGTCGGCAATAGAATGCCATCTCATACCTAGGACATAGCAGTTATCATGGCCCCATACTGACCCTGACTCCGGAACAAATCGGGCCCTGAACCCTAGGACGCTTTATCACTCTTGGAGTATAACTCTGGGCCATCCCCAAGCTTTAGCCCAGTTGCGTTCGAGATCGCCGACTCCAACGCATAAGAACTCACTTCCTGCCACGTGCTAAAGATTTAGAGTCGAGTTTGTGGCTGCACAAGACCCTCGTGGATGTACTGCAACTGCAAGTGAAGCTTCTTGGCAATCATGAGTAGGCTTATATGACTGTGTGTATACACATGTAGTACACGTACATCAAGTGCGCTTTGCGGTGACATGAAAATTCACTAGCAGATTCTCGCAAGCACCTTAATGTTATGCCAAATTCCTAAACTCCAAGCCGTTAACCTCAACCTGGGATTCCCCCTCCCTCGTCTGCGGAGCCCACTGCGCCAACGGTTTCCAGTGGGGTTGAGAGGTGCTGTATGACCTATCGTCAGTATTGGTCTTGCATGCAGAGGACAGGTATACAACATGCATGATACCGAGGGTATTGTGTTCAGGACATATGTATGTGCAGAACTGTACGCCCTAAGGCCCTAAGTGCTCAGGATGTAATGTTCACCGTGGGTGTGGCCCATTCATAACCGTCATTATAACCACTGCTTACATGCCGACCGTTGCTAGAAGTTGGCATCTTCATGTGCATCAAGAAGCACATGGCAGGCGTCTCTGAAATCCTCATGCGACACAGTGGAAGATATGTACCGCACAGAAACGTTATTGAACTTCACCCGCCCTTCCTCGTGTTTAGTCTTCCCTCTCTGAGATACTGCCGGAATCCTCAGACCAGAAACGTGCCACAAACAAACAGGGAACCCTAAAAGGGTCGCCGTTCTGGCTTCATGCTTTCTAACTCTAAACCCTCAACCCAGGCCCGTAAAAACAGAGGGACGCCCTACGCCGAGGTTTGAGGTTTGACGCTGTTTGAGGTCCACAATGGCTGGCTCTAGGGTTGGGGATGCATGGAGTCCGGGTTTAGGATTCCTTCAGCCTAACATCCGAATCAGATCCCTAAACCCACAAGAACTAAACATTGACGCCCTGACTGTCAGACTTGGATCTTTAGCTGCCACCGGAAAAGATCCGGGTCCAAAAAAGCACCTTCAGCTTGATGCTTGCCTTGCTGCTTTTTGCTAGGTCTTAAACTTTCGAGCTTTTCAGGCCCGAAGTTTGAGCGGAAAACCCTGTCATGAACGAACTTCGCCGTCGAATACGCCACGGCCACGATGCCGTTGCAAATGTCTCCCAAGTCTGTGCCTAGGGATGCAGTTGGAGGTTCGGCCTGGGGACTTCAGCTTCAGGTCGCAGCAGGGCTCGGTCAGTTCTCCCAAACCCCTCAGCATCAAATACCAAAGCTTGTAATCCTGGCCACTTCTGAATATCAAGACAAAGACCCCCAATTTTGGATACTCCCATACCCCCCTTCCCAAATATTATAGCCTGCAGGTCCAGTAAAAGAAGCTCCAAAAACAGCCAAGGGGCTTGCTCCAAAACCCATGGGTGCGGTCATGATCTCCGGCGCAAATGTGCACATCCTGAGAAGGTTTTGAGGTGTAGGGCTTTCAGGCTCAGATTCGGGAGTCATGGGTATTCAAGGCCTCAATGTTAAGTTCTGTACAAGCTTGCAGAGGTAGTTGTCCGATTCTGGAGAATCTGTAACTAAGCTCTCAGTCCATCACCAGGATTGGTTTGAAAGCAGGCTGCATGACTGATCAATGTGCTGGTGTGCTCCAAGTCGCCAGGGGATGTCATCCGTCAGTGGTGATAAGCAAAACATCGCTCGAAATAATGACAAACGCCAGAATCTCCATGCGGGGCCTCCCTTCTGCCCAACATTGCCTAAGAGCAAAATGTAAGACCCCGAAACCCAAGCCCGAAGCCCAAACCGGAAGCCCCAAACTCGAACCAAAAACACGCAAACCTTCCCCCCCCTCACCCAAACCAAAAGCCTTCAACCGCAACACGTGCGGCCAAAACACGTGGCTTGAATGGTTTGAGGGATGTTGAGCCCGTTGATGAGCACACCAAGGTGGCGCATGATCTGTGTAAGTTTAGAGAATTCAAGGCGATGCGGAGTTTAAGGTTCCTTGACGCGGGGTCTAGGGAGTTAGGAATTGGGGGCTTGGGGTTCAGGGCGTAAGGTTCAAGGTCTAGAGGTTTCTGAGTTGCGTCGTTTGGATACTTGTTGCCGATGTTTAGGGTATACTACGCGACTGTAGGGGCTTTGTGGAGGTAGCGTCCCCCAATTAAGATAGAACCTGCGAAGACTGTGTTCAGTGATGCTTTGGGGGAGCAATGGGTTGAGATCCTTAATGCCATGAACGCACCTTGTGCGTTGTGCTAGCAGGGCAGCATGCGATAAAGCCTCCACCAAGTCCACAAATCAGGCCCTAAACCCACGACCAGCTATACGGCAAGCAGCCCAGACTCTCTCAACTTATGTTGGGTTCTACCATTATCTACCATTCATTTTTGGCACGCGTACACATCAACCACAAGAATGCGCCATGGCACTTAGCACCCCTACTAAAAGTTAACTTGTAGGTACCTATACTAGGAGTGCAAGGGAACCCCAATAAGTTAGATCAGGGCCAAGGTCCTAGCTAAGGCCCGCGGAGGATGCAAAGTCTGAATTTAATTGTATGTGACGAAACTAGGTCTGACGGATGTACCGTCAATAAATATGAGCCCCACCAGTTTTGTGTCATGAGAGCATGCCAACTGCCAACGTTCTTCCATCTTTCAGTGATGTCATGAAGGACCGAATCTCCTCGGGCCAACTATTCTGCAAAACCTTCTGACATACGACCTGCCCTTTCCCCAATCAACATGACAAATGGAAACCCAATACCCATGAGCACTGAACCGCTGCAACTCAGGCCTGCAAGACCCAAACAGCTGCAAATGACTTAGCCAATTGCTGAGCCCTTGCCTCCTGTCCCTTGAAGCTAACCGCGCCATCACGGTCCAAGCAGCCTTTTCAACAGAAGGCCATGCATGGGGTCTGTCTGGGAGGGGGAGGGAGAACAGTACACGATTTTCTTGAGGGTTAAGCGTACCTAAAGTCAACGTCCCCCTTCTGATCTTGCCTCTCTGAATACAGCTACAGAAAAGACTGCAAAGAGATTCCAAGGAAGTTCTACTTGGAGTGCGGCTTCAAACTTTCGATGACAGTAATTCAAAGTTGACTGTCGTAGAGATCCGGGAGCAAGGACTAATTTTTTTCAAGCGTGCTGGACTAGTAGAGCAAGATGTGTGCATTGATCAAGCATTAGGGTCGCCCAAATTAAGTTCTCATTCTTGGGGTCCCAAGAGAGCAAACTCTATTTGCAAGTCTGGCAGTGCTGCCACGGCCTAAGATCTCCATCTAACGTTATATCTGGACATCTTAGACAGCACCCTGACCCTAATCCCTTCAACCTTGTAAGGAATCTCAGGCTACACATGCCTAGAGAAAGGTGCACAAATTTAACCACCTGCGCCGCATCTGGACTGAAACCCGGCAGCAAACACAGACAGAGAGCGAGAGATACGAAGGCAAGGGAGGGAGGCCAACTATTTCAATCTACTCCATGATGGGCAATTCCCAAACAACCATACAGACAATCCCAATCTGGCCCATGCTGCAAACGCGTAGTCGAAACTGCGCATCCCAAGATGTACGCTTGCAGAGCTCCGAACGTGCTGACTCCGAACCCTAAGCAACTCAACTACCCGAAACCCTGCTTTACACAAAAGACCGTTAGACAGCTAGATTTTTCCAACGAATATGAATCCTTTGTGGCTCCCTATATTCAGGTGCTCCTGCTACTTAGGAGCATGCTCAACGTGGACTTTGATCTTGACTCAAAACGCTTGCCACAACTAAACAGGACAACCCCAAACCATGTGTTAGTCAAAGACATGTCCGGCTAAGTGCCGCACCCATCAGCTCGGTCTGGGCGGAGTTAGGTTTATAAGGTTCAGGTCGGGGTGGTGTGGAGCGTTGCAACTCCACAAGCCTTTTGTTTCCCGCGCTGGGATTGAGGTTTTGGGTTGAGGCTTTTGAACTCGTGGACTTCTGGGCCTATGTTTTCCTTGGGCATGTAGGTTACAGGCACCAGTGGTATATTCTCGGATCAAAGAGGGTCCCTGGCGACAACCACAATTTGGCAACTGCGGCGCGGATTTGCAACTACCGGGATGGGGGTCCACGGTTTGGGGGTATGACGGGTTTACACTTAGCGCTAGCAAAAATCTGTTGCGCAGTGACTCCAGGAAGATGCGATGTAATAGCGATGTGTCCGTGATGTCTGCCTGTTTGCAGGTCGTAGAACAAGTGTTACGAATTCGAGTTGAATAATCTAGGTAGCATCTTGGGGTCACAGTAGAACAATTCCAGAAACAAGGCTATGCCGGTACTGTTGTTCATGGCCGCTTTAGTTTTGCCCAGGATCCAGCATGACATTGCTGGCTCGCTTGCTCTCGCTCTCACACTCGCGAGCGCTCTCTCCCTCTCTCTCCTTCTTCTTTTCACTGCTCTACGCCTCTTTCTCTCTCTCTCTCTTTCTCTCCATCTCTCAATCTCTTTCTCTGTCGCTCTCAATGCCCTGCACGCAATGGATGAAGACAGCACTGCTGCCAGGATAGTTCGGGAGCGGTAGCATGGATCCAAACTGCCAGTCTGTGAGCCGTAGCTCACTACTATATGGGCAATCAGTGCGTGGGTATCAGCCCTACTGGTGTTTTGCTGCGGCAACGGCTCTGACCCATTTTGAGCCTGCTGCCCATTGGCTGATGCTCCCGCCGGAGGGTCTAACCGCAGGACCGTTCACAATTGTGCCTGCTAGTGCTAGACTGCACAAAGCAGGGTGCAGCTGGCGATTCAAACTTTGCCATCCAGGTTTTCAGAGACAACGACGTGCCTTCTTGTGTCATCGTAGCACGCAGGGTTGCTGATTTAAGCCGTGCTTTTACTGTCCTTTGGCATGTTTGTTCCTTGAGCTGGGTGGCGTGAGGGCTCTGGAGTCATCGCCGCAGGCAAGTGCGGAGCTCCTACACGTTAGCTTCAGAAGCCGAAAGGAAAGGCACTCCTACCTGCCCTCTTGAAGGCCAGAAGGCTGTGGGCCAGTGGCCTGCGGCGCACCAGATCGAAGCGTAAAACTGTATTCTATGCAACGCATTTCAGCAGTACCTGTTCACTGTGGAGATCCATTGCAGATTTCTTGCTTGGCCTCAAGCATTCTCTTTGTGCTCAACCACTGGTTCTGGCATTCGTTTGTTCCTTGCTTCGCCTCGCACTTGGATTAGGTCCGGACAAGGGAGCTTAGAGCCCTGGAGTACGCTCTGACTTCTTGTTCTAGTAGTTTTGGCCAAACTACCTACTTGGCAGTCTTCTGCTCGGCAAGCTCAGCTGTAAAGTGTACACGGCATATTCATCATCGCCTGAAGGTCAAACCTGAGGCGCTTGTGTCCCTGTGATTCCGCAAACTCAAAGGTCACTGCCGCTACTCCTCCCCCTCCCCCTCGCCCTCTCCTTCTCTCCCCGCCCCTTTTTCTTTCTTTCATTCGGGCTATGGGAAGGCCATGGTGGCCCTCCCGGGTGTCAATGCCCAAACCCTGTAGGACGGTGCGGGAAGCTTTTGGGGAGGTACGCATGTAACGACTCTCATTGTGCTCTGAGCTTGGCAGGTGTGGAACTTTGTCATGGCCAAACATAATGGGAATGGAAAGGGTATGCTAAGCTAAGGTGATATGGAAGTTGCAGCTTGGGTGTTGTCAAGGATGGCCTGCAGTACTACAAAGTTGGCGTGCCCTGAGGTCTACAACTGCGTATTTGGGGACAAGTAAGATAGACTTTGGGGATGTAACTATAACAACACTGGTGTGGGCTTGCCTGCGTCACTTGCCTGGCAGGAGTTTTCAGGCGGTCTCGCACTCAGTTGGGCTCGTCGTTGGAACTCAAAAAAAGGTCAGAAGATCTGCGTCTCCCAGCTGGGTCGGGGAGGAAACTTAATCGTCTCAGACTTCACTCTTGGCTGACTGTTGCAAGTGGGTTTTCACACGGTTTGTCTCTGATGCCAGGATTGAAGTCAAGAGCGCTGTGCCCCTTATACCTTCCAACTGTAGGGCAGCGAGAAAACGTATTTTAATTCACGGTCCCCCGCAGCTGTTGTACGCAGGCGGCATGAAGCTTGCATTCCCTCGCCACTGCCCTTGGTTCAGGGTCCACCCTGAATTTCTTTCACCAAAGTGTGGATCTTGTCCATTCGTCCCTCCCCCGGCGGTGGGCCGGCTACG
>CAJNIZ010047793.1:51813-72380 GCA_905231905.1 Symbiodinium pilosum | reverse complement strand
GGGGGGGGGGGGGTTGGTGATTTTTCTTTTTGTATGGAGTGGTTAGCACTATCCTCATTACAGGGAAAACCCTCTTTAAGACTGTTGTCCAGACTTTTGACAAAGAGGACGTAAGGATATACAGGTAGATTTTACCCATAGTAGAGAATCAAATGGAGAAGCAGAGCGGAACGGAAAGGAACATCGGTACAGATTCCTAGGGATTAATGGGGATCTATTCGATAACCCTAAACCCAAACCCCCTACACCCTAAACCGCAAACAGTGCCATGCAATACCCCGCCTGCAGTGCTCCCCATCTTACCATCCTGCGCATGATACACCGGGGAGGCGGTAGATGTTGGGATTAGGGGGGTTTAGCGGTTAGGGTTTAGGCTTTAGGATTGAGGGTTTGGGGTTGAGGGTTTAGGGTTGGTTATAGAGGGACTTTATAAGGGTTTTATTGAGACTATATTAGGGTTATATTGGGGTTACTGGGTAATGGAAAAGAAAATGGCACCTACTGTTTAGGGTTTAAGGTTGCGGGTTATTGTCCTAATTTGTCCTATTGCTACTCCTCTTCCCTACTGCAATGTCCAAGCTAAGGCAACAGCACACCCAGACAGCTTAGTGCCGTGGAATTTTGGGTTTAATGTTTCGCGCCGTAGCGCTTAAGGTAAGGAAAGAGATTTAGGGTATGGGGTCTAGGGTTTAGGCAAGAAGCCCGTCCACACGCGCAACTTGTGGGGCAAAGATGTACCCCACTTAGCGAACCCTATACGAAGGATATGATGGAACTATGTAAGAAGGTTCTGGATTTTGAGACTGACCTATCAAATGTGCTGGCAACTGCAGCAGTGTGTATCTGATAGATAGACGTGACTTCAACACGCACTTGGAGGGTCAAGGGGGTTTAGTCAGCATACGTATAACCTCTTAACCTACATAATACCCTATCTCTCCCCACTATTGACCTACTTACTGAGTCTCCTGACCCTCAAAGCATATGGCTTCCGACTCGAATTAAGCTTGTGACCAGTGAGGAAATGTATGACTTCTTCACACCTGATGTATGGAGATTTGCAAGAACTAGTGGCCCCCTGTTGGGGGATCTTCATACTACTGATCACAAAGCTTAGGGGTCTATATTGGGGCAGCCCCGAAACCCTAAACCCCTAAACCTGTGAGTCGACAAGCTCCTTGGCACTGACGAACATGGAATGCTGGCTCCCCGCAGCCATATGGGCGACCAACACCTCCCAGGCTCGCAGCCGATGGCATTCAAGGTAGGTTTGGGTTTAGGGTTTAGAGTTTAGAGTCTAGAGTTTAGGAAGGTTTTGGGGGTTTTGGGGGTTTTGGGAGCTGGGGTGGACGAAAAAAGTTGTTCAGAAGTTCTGCCTATTTGCTGTCATGCAATTCTTATCTGGATCTTGGTACCGGGCAGCTGCACACAAAGGCACCATCAGCAGCAGCAGCACCACCACCACCACCACCACCAGCATCAGCAGCACCAGCAGCACCAGCACCACCAGCACCACCAGCACCACCAGCACCACCAGCACACCAGCACACCAGCACACCAGCACCAGCACCACTAGCACCGTTAGTTTCCTCAAATAGCGGACCCAAATATAAACCACGAAATACCATCATCCTTACAAATATGGACCCCGAACTAGTACCCCTAGCTGTGAGAAAGCCCCTTTTGTGTTCGAGTCTATGTCTTGACACCCTCGGGCTCTCGCTGCGCGCAAACCAAGAACTTGCAAGTCAAATTCGCCATGGGAATCTCCACTTCCACTCTTTAAATATTGGGGTCATATGAGGATAATGGAAAAGAAAATGGAAACTACAGGGATTATATAGCCTCCCCTAAACCTTAAACCCAAAACCTCTTTCTTTCTTTCGGGCTATGGGATGGCCCTGAAGGAGCCATCCCGGGCGCCTGCCCAGCCCATGTTGGGCTTCTCAGAACTACTGCTCTCTACATGCCACTCAGTCACAAATTTGGGGGTCAGGTATCCTACGGACGCTTACCTTGAGGTCCTAGTGGGGACCTTTGGGGACGTATGCCATGTGATAGCTCTCCTTGTGCTCTGAGCTTGGCAAGTGTGAAACTTTGTCATGGCCAAACACAATGGGGGTGGAAAGAGTATGCTAAACTAAGGTGATATGGAAGTTGGAGCCTGGGTGTTGTCAAATGGCCTGCAGCACTACAAAGTTGGCATGCCCTGCAGTTAACAATTGCGTATTTGGGGACAAGTAAGGCGTTGGGGATGTAACTATAACAACAGTGGCGTGGGCTTGCCTGCCACTTGCCTTCAGGGGGTCTCGGCACTCAGTTGGGCTCGTATTTGAAACTCCAAAAAGGTCAGAAGGTCTGTGTCTCCCAGCTGGATTGAAAAGGATAATTGTCTCGGACTTCACTGTCGGTTGACTGCAATTGGGTTTTCATACGGTTTGCTTCAGATCAAGAGCGCTGTGCCCCTGATACCTTCCAAATGTAGGGCAGCGAAAAACGTGCTGGAATTAACGGCCCCCCGCAGCTGTTGTACGTAGGCAGCACACCTTTGGAATATTTGAGATGAAACTTGCATTCCCTCGCCACTGCTCTTGGCTCAGGGTCCACCCTAAATTTATTTCACTGGAGTGCGGATGTTGTCCATTCGTCCCTCCCCTGGTGGTGGGCCGGCTACGCAAACCTCCTCCCCCCGCCACGCCCGCCCCTCCCGATTAAAGGAGGTTTGGAACATGGTAAGGTAAGAGGCGCGCCCGTACGCGACACCGCTCCAAAGGGTTTCCTGCCCAGTGATCCGCCGTAGGTTGAGCACTCTCTGCACGCCATTGCTGACTAAGTGCAATTAAAAATGTTCACTAGCCCACGAATCCCAAAGCGGCATGTCTGAAGTGAAGCTCCCGGAACAATTACCCTAAGACTGCAAAACTCTGCCAAGGTTCCCGTTTCCTGAGAGAGGGGGCTTATTCCTTCCAGACTGTTTGGATATCCTGCAATCAAGTCCCTCACCCCGTAGTGGACATGCTCCCACAACATTTTGCCTCTCCCGGCAGGGCTAGGATTTTCCTCGGCTTGTCTGATAAACGATGGCGGCATGTGGCTCAAGCCGGGGGTGGGTCCCGACTTGAGCCCGCCCCTCTCCTTCTCTCTCCACCCCTCTCCCTCTCTCCCTTCCTTCCTCTCTACAATACTGCTTATCGCATCGGGCTTGCGCCATGAGCTCCTACTATATCCCGGAATTTGCACATAAGCAGTCAACGAGCAAAGTAGCAGCAATGCAGCCTTCTGCGGCCTATAATTTCTGTTAATAGCCCAACAGGAAGTGAAGCGGCATGCAGACATTCTGCGTGCATAGAGTGAGATTACCGTCCATATGTATATATATATATGACGGGAATTTATGCATGTATAAACACACAGCTTCCTTCCCTGAACAGAACCAAACGTACGTTCGCCCAAAAGTAGTAGGGGAGCCCATGCACTCATACTGTAATTATGCCCGAGTCAAAGTTCCGCTGCTTATTGCCCCATAGTTTGAAAAGAAACTCCTGTCTCCACTTCTCCGCCCAGGTACGTAGGGCATTGGTCGGGTGATGGCTTTACCATCCCCTCCTGCATACTTGCCTTGGCAAGGGTTGAGGGTTTTAGGGCTAAGGGATTAGGGTTTCAGGCCTATGTTCCAAAACGACCTCTGCTTTCCTCCTGAAGGTGCCCCCACTTTCGGCCCAACGTATGCTGAGCCACTGCCTCAGAGAAAAACAAATGCTGAGTTGGGCAGCAAAAATGCCCCGCAACAACCCACCTACTAAAGGCCTCATCCAGTCGGGGCACGCGTTAGCGGCCGTCACTCATGATGAAGCTGTTCAACCAACTTTCCGTGACTTAGGGTCCTAAGCCCCAAACTCATGATGTT
This sequence comes from Symbiodinium pilosum, assembly GCA_905231905.1. Lineage (NCBI taxonomy): Eukaryota > Dinophyceae > Suessiales > Symbiodiniaceae > Symbiodinium > Symbiodinium pilosum. The sequence goes on along the minus strand of CAJNIZ010047793.1, from coordinate 68,473 downwards.
CCCAACAAGCCTCCCATTTGCTTCCAATTAACAATGCCGGCTGGTTACGCCAAAATGCTGGGGTGGTTAACTCGAGGATGCGCTCTGACGCGCTAAGAAGAAAATCATGATTTTGGCGTACGGAAATTTTGCCATTCCTGGAGTGAACTTGTTTCTTAAGCTTCCAGGACAACCGCCATCTAAACAGGATGAAAAGAACAGCTGTAAGCAAGAATCAGCAGGATGTACAGGATATCCTCGTGCAAGTGAGGTTGCACCATTTTTACACAGTGAGTGGCTGCAATCTGGCACAGACTTTGCGATTTGTCTACCGATGCTGTTTTCCAAGATCTTGCGAGGTGCTCCGGATGCCGCCGTATTGACCAGCGATGTCGCACGGATGCGCGGACTCCGCAGTCAGTGAAGATTTTGTAGGGATTATCAGGTTCACTGCCTACACTTGTAATTGTTCACAGCCAGACATGATTTGGAGCATTGAGGTCCATTTTCTACATAAAGGGCCACTTGGGATCAGATCTGGTGAGGGATGTCCTACACGGTCCCACACCATCCGAAGCACCTATACCAAAAACAGGGTCATGTCACTGTGTGTACGTGGCGTCTTGGGCCAGGGTGGAGCTCTGATGGAGGGATTGTATAAACATTTGTTCACCACACTTTCTGTACTATCTGCTTCGCTAAGCAGCTTAATAAATAAGCTGTCTAAAATCCGAATGAAGTGCAAGAAGCCCGGGAAGTCAAGGGCTTGCAGCTGCGTCCGTGAAAGTGGAACTCCTAAGTGATCATTCTTCATGGACCGCGCCACATTCTATGTAAAATCCGGCATCCCAGAACTGCAAATCCCATGCCCTAAATCTGAAGTCTAAGCTGTGAACCTCGAACTCTCCAGCTCAAACCCACAAAGGCTTCAACCCTGCATGACCACCGCGCTCTCTGATGCATTCTCATAAGCGCCCCCGTACGATACAGTACCTCCCAAAACCTCTTAGACTCTACACCCAAAACTCTGAACCCTAAACCCCTAAATAAAATGAAAGTTGACATCCCGAGCCCAACCTGACTACACCTTAAACTGCTCAAAAGCACTTGACAAAATCTAAAGCCTAAGCCCAAGGAACCATCAACCGTGAACCTGCAACATCCTGCAGAATCCTGCAACCCAAGAACCACTTAGACCTGACCCCAGACTTTACACCATGGCTACCTTGTAGCCTGCGGCGGCTTCCTCCTCAGTCTCCAGCCTGGGCTCATAGCGGCAGCTACCGTACCCTGCCCTAAAACCTTTTAATGGGAGAGCGAAATTTGGATAGAATCTCGGGTAGAACCTGTTAGAAACGGACTGTTCTCCTACCTGGCGCAACAAAGCATTGATCGTCAAGAGAGGTTCTGGGGCGCACTTTAGCAGGAGTGTGCATGCGAGTTCTTGGTTCTTTTCAATACACCGGGCCACCTTCATGGACGGGTAGAAGCCCCTGAACTGTAGATTGGGGTCCTTTCACGGGTGCCCCTTCAGAATTGCGGAGGGCTGATTTCGGAAACTCGTGGATGGTAAAGATACCTGGAGTCCGCCGCTTGTCGGATTCCATCTTTGTTTGGTGCAGTGTCATGAGAAAATTTGAGGCCTCGGGGTTCAAGCTGGAGTTTGCAGATTATCCCGTTCCAGGGGCGAACGTCAGGAATTAAGAGCCTAGGTAGTGTCAAACGTTGAGGCCTTTAAATTGAGATTTGACGGGTTAAGGGCCAGAGTGGTGTGCTATAAGGCTTTGGGCCTTTGCAACTTCTTCTCGGAGCGCAAGCACATATCCAATTCTGGCGCCGTATGATTCAAGAAGCCGCTCAGGTATTGCATATGTATTCCGTTTCAGATTGGCCACGCCAGCATGTGCGAACAGAAGCAGCGGTCAGGGCAAAGGAGCCTTGCTCATGGTTGGCTTTGTCCCTGAAACCCAAAATCCCCGACTAAAGATGAATCACCTCGTGCTTGCTGAATGCCCATCTGCGCGAGGTGGCATCCATGAGAAGAGAAAATATTGAGGCTGCAGGCTGTCAGAAGTGAAGCAGATTTCGCTGCCTTCAACCTGACATACCTTGAAGCCATCTCTCCTCCTTCTATGAAGGGGTAGGTTGAGCAGCGTGCGGGCTTGGGACTTAGTCTAATGGGACAATACGCTGCTAGATCCATGAATGCGTGACTGGCCACTCCTCAGCGTTCGCTTCCTCCTCTCCCGCTTCGTTAATGGTGGTCTCCTCGCGAAAGGAAGCGGGAATTTGGGAGGTTCAGTTTCTAGGGTCAGTACTGCGGCTTAGAGCTTTGGGATTTTTTACTTCGAGCTGCTACTGCGAGAGGGAAAGCGAGGCGCTGGTTAAAGCGCCTTCTAACCAACCCCCAGAAGGTAGGGATATCCCCCCAAGCTCATTCTTCAGTTCTTTTGTGTTGCCAAGTTGATGCACTTGCATTAGCCCTTGGGGCTCACAGCCAAAGATGCCCAAGTTGCGTCCATCTTCAGGAAATGCGGCGTGCCAGGCTCACCTTTCTAAGACCTCGACCTTGCAATCAACAATATCAAGATACCCCCAAATATTACCTCGTCGAGAAAAGAGATTCAATCTGCGGCACCGGCACCAAGCTTGGAACCATAAATTGGCATACATCTGAAAGCCTCAACCCTCATTTTCAACATCCCTGCAAAATGTGAGGGGTCCCTTAGGCCATCCAGATCTCAGATACCCTCCTTTCACCTCAGGCAGCACAAGACCCGAACCTTTCTCCGATCTTTGTCCCCGGACCCAACCAATTACAAAACGGACATAAAGCCTTAAGTATCCAGCTGGCCGGTGCTTCCGGGAAGGGGGGGGGGAGGACCTGAGAAGTTCATGATGCTCCCAGTGCAGTCTCTAAACTCCAAACGCTAGACTCTGGAATGAGTCCTCTAGAGTTTCCTGCAGATTCTAAATTTATGCATTCGCTTCCGGCGTCAGCGAAACCCTAAACTGTCATCTTTCAACCATAACTTTAAGAAGCTCGCCTGGACCTTCTTCCAAAGATCTCCATACCCAACCTCTGCTCTGCAAAGATGCGCAGGTGTAGAGCGATTACCACACTCTTGGCATTTTCAGGTCCCAAGCGTATCCCTACCTCATCCAGTAACTTTGTTCCCTAATCCCCTACGGTAGTCCAAGCATCATCATGCTCAAGTAGCTCAAAGCTCTGGAGAAGACGGCTTGCCCGCTAGCGAAGACAAACAGACCGGAAGATGGCTGCTTATGCTGCTTCAGGCACAGGTACAGTACTGCGCAGAAGCAGTATGCGGGAGAATGCCGGCCCTGCTTTATGCAACCCCTTTGCCGACTTCTCGAATGGTTGGTAGAAAATTGAATCAATGACGGCGCCTTCTGATTCTGGAATGAATGTTCAGTCACCTCTCTATGCAGCACGCGATAGAGGACTTCGGACTCACGCTGCTACAGTCTATTGATAAACTGCAAGTTACAGTGCGCATGCAAGGGGGGTCCCGCATGTGAATGCAATGTCCACGTCATGTCGAAGACGTATACCCTCCAGACCTCAAACCTGAACTCCATGAAAACCTGACGGCCTTAACCGCGAAGCAGCAAACTAGGTAGGTGCGTTATGATGTACTTCCATTATTCTTCTAAGAGTATGAGGATCATTTAGACATAACTTCAAGTTCCTCCTGCAGAAACTGACCCAGCTTCAACTCTTGATCCAAATCTCATACGTCCGAAAAAACAAAAAAACATTCTCCACACATCCAAAGCTTCGTGGGCCCATGCAACGTGCAAAAAAAAAATTCTCCCAACCATCAACCAAATCCAGGTCTCACATTTTTTGTGCATCTCGCTGTAAAAAACTCCCCCCCTCTCGGGTATCCATCTCCGAAATGACGACCAACCCTGAACCCCTAAGACCTCGTAGCCTTGAACATTGGTACCGGCACTTGACGAAGACAAGTTGAATGCTGTCTTCTTTGATCCCAAGAGATCGGTACCTCCCCCAAAAAAAGATGCAGGATCCCTAAAGGATCTAACATTGCCCCGGGAACTTCCAAATCTCAAATCCCAAAACATTCGACCAAGGGGACGCACTTGTCCGAATACTTTGGCATCTCTGGCCTGATTGCTCAGCGCGCACTTGCATTGACTAGACCACGGGCCCTCATCGTGGGTTCCCCATTTGAGGGGCGGCATACTCACAGTCATGCAATTTGTGATCAAGGCACCCTCATCTTGATGAATTACGAATTAGGATGAATGAGGGTTCCGGGCTTGGAAGCGACAGGTGGAAACAAGTCCACAAGCTTTCCCGCTTTCAACCCTACACCCTCAACCTTTTGGCCATGGATTGACTCCCTACATTCTCCCCCGTAAGTCTTGAAGAGTTGTGACCCGTTGTACCTGCCGTACCTCCCGTAGCTGTCTGCTGGCGACGCGGCTCGAAGGTCTCAAGCGCAGGCTTCTTTGGAGCCTTTGACACTTGGATTCAGATTTTGGCTCTGAAAAGGTTGTGCATTCAAGGCCTACACATGTTTACTTTACAGCCAGCGGTAATTCCGCAGCTCCACCAAGCAACCCAAAACTCCCAAACCCCAGTAAGGCTTGATCCTTTGCTTCTGGCTGATCTGGAATATGTGTTCTGACACAACGAAACTGTCGAGCACGGGAAATTCAGGATCTTGGGGCGTAGCTTCAAGAACCCGATTTGATTGCAAGAGACAGGAGAAACCGTTGCCCAGAATCTACATAAATCTCTGGACCCCGGCCTCATATCACGACACTGTGGCTGAAAAATCAGCAAAAAACATTTGCTAAATCATAAGCTCTGAACCCACAACCCTCAATCTTAATCAACAAAAATCCTGAGCCCCTCCCGGCATGTCTCCATTTCCATCGCCTTAGGGCGCCTCGGGGGTGGTGGAGGCTTCACCTTGAGCAAGATTGCTAGGGTATAGTTCGCAAGAATTTAGGGATGATGCAGCTTTTGCACAGGGCTGACATATCTTTGGAAACTATTACAGGGGAAATTGGGTGTCAACCTGAAGGTTTCGGAGGGCTCACTTTTCCTGCCCTGCCTTAAATGGCTCGGTAGTCGACCAAACATGATGTCCGCCGCTTGGACATTTGACTTGAATTACCGACACTGGTATATGGGGTGCCCCGTCCGTGGCCCCGAGTGAGGGCTCATTTTTCAAGGTTTCGTCAACCCCTTTGACCAGGCATGGTGCTCACTACGAGAAATGAAATCTTGCCGAAGCGACAACAGTTCGCACTTCACGAAATGGTCCGTCAAAAGCGACCACTACTGTTCTGACTTTGCGACAAGCTCGTTCATGGGGCTGTGGTGGGAGCTCGATCCGGACGCAATTCGGGTCGCGTTGCGAGCTAAAATCGTGCCAAAGCCAACGGCAGTTCTGCACTTTGCACACATGAACCGCCAAAAACAATAACAGCCCTGCATTTTGTAACCACTGCGCCCACAAAACTGTGGCGGGAACAATCAGAATGCCAAAGGGAGGCCGCCCTAGATAGACGCGCGCATAATTTGAACGAACCGCCCAAGCATAGCGGCATAGTGCTGATCGCGAGCCAAAACCGTCCCAACAGCCATGAAAAGTTCTGCGCTTTGGGAATGCAGGCCTCGCACAGGGTGACAATTTTGGGAGGTAAGCTTGCGCTTCAAAAAGAAGGCAGGGGTGGCCGCAAACCCCCCCATTTGCAAACATGATGACCAGTCTTGTGGTGATGCACGACCCATTTTAAAAAGCGGGCAACCGGTCTGGACGAAGCGCACACCCCGCATTTGCGAAAATAATGAAAAGATGACACGCTGTTCAAACGACAGTTTGAAATACACGCCTGCAGCAAGTTTTTGCATGATTCAAAAAATGCCCGGAATCAGGGGGGGAGGGGTTGGGGGCGCATGCAGGCTCCCCAATTCGCAAAAATCAACATCTACAGTCATCCTTTCGAAAACATGCGCGCAAAGGGGGGGGGGGGCAGCTGGCGAAAAAGATGATCATATGACATGTTGTTCAGAGACGACCTTTCAAGATACATTTGTCGCTCGCTTTGCACAGCTAGAAAACGGGAGGGCCTGGCGGGGCGCAGCGCCCCCCCCCCGCCCCAATTTGCAAACATAATGATCATGATGGTCAGATGGCATGCTGATCGCGCCAACCTTTAAAAAAAACCGGGGGCGCAGCCCCCACTCTGCGAACAGAGTGATCAGATGTCGTGTTGTTCAGACGAATGCTTTAAGATCCGCACTTGCAGCCAGTTTTTTACGTGGCTGAAAACAAACGAGGGGCTTGGGGGATGGGCGCAGGGCACCCCTCGCCTGCCAACAAAATGATTAGATGTCATGCTGATGGCAACAGCTTTTTGAAAAAAGTTGGGTTGGGTGGGCGGCACCGCCCTCATCTGCGAACAGCGTGATCACATGACATGCTTTTCAGACGAAGCATTTGAAGATACCCATTTGCAGCCAGTGTTTGGCATGGCAACACGATGATGGGACGCTGCTCTTTATTAGGTAAACTCGCTGCACAACTTTAAGAAACAGTAATTTGCAGGCAAGCTTTGTTAACATGGTGATGGGACGATACTCTGTGCCAGGTAAGCCTGCGCGCCTTCAAAACATTTGGGGGGTTGGGTGGCGCAGCACCCCCTCCCCCTCGCAAACAAAATGATCAGATGCAATGCTGATTGCACGAAAACTTTGAGGAAGCTGAGGGAGCCCCCGCATTTGCCAACATAATGATGAAATGTCGCACGAACCTCCTCCCCTGTTCAAACAAAATGCAAACAGCTTGATCACATGACATGCTGTTCAGACAAACCATTTCAAGTTACATAAAAAATGGACCAGTGGACCAGAGGACCAAGGCACCCGAGGACAAGGAGCTTGAAAAAAGACCCTGGCCCGTGGCCCCAAGACCACACAAACGAATTTGCGAACGCAAAGCTGGCTTGCCCACACGGCTTTGTTCCTTTCAAGGCTTTCAGAGCCGTGGAATCCACAATCCATGCCATTCGCACTGTATTTCTTACGCCGCTGGCGTGCCCTCATTTAAGCAAACTTCTTCTTGATGAGACTGCACTCTCGCCGCACACGAAAATTTCGGACAGTAGCCAACCAGAGATCCTGAATGTACTGCAGTGGTCGAACAACTACTTCATGTGCTGGAGACACGGACTGCTGGAATCCCTAGTTAAGGGTCCTTTTGTGCAAGGGTCTGTGGCAAGGGCAAAAAATAGGAACAGATGTGGGTGTATATAACTGCTCCAGTCCACAGACGTTGCAACTTGACTTGAACCGACATCTACTCTCTTCTGCCGAAGCGCAGGCTCATGTCAAGCGCTAAGTAAACCCTAAAGCACTCAGTTCCACATCGTACACTGTTTGAATCATGCCTGACTCCGCGGCCTCCAACCCGAACCAACCCTCTGATCTCTCTAGCCCGAAGTCAAAACTTGAATCCCTTCACCCCACAAGCGCCGGGGTTATCGCACATCAGTCGATGAGAATATGCAATTTCCCGATGTAGACGCTGCATCACAGAAAATATACATCATTGGGGAAATATACATCACGGGATGCGAATCCCCAAGGAGACGCTGTGATTTGAAGAGCTGCAGGTGTATCAATGCCGCTTATGTCGCAGATGCTACAAATCGCAGTACGTTTCGCAAGCATTTTGGCCACCCTACATCAGCAAATCCCCAAGGAGATGCTGTGTTTGGAAAATCCGGAAAGAGTGCGCAGACATGTCGCCGATTATGGGATTTTGCATCAACACCTGCGAGCAATACTGTATGTACTCGGAGATTTTGCAACCGGAGCTCGCAGAAATATTGATTTTGCTGTGGGATCTTGCTACAGGAGCCCGAGAGAAATCTTATATGTACTATGGGGAATTTATAACAGAAGCCCACCAAAATACTGATTTTGCTATGGGATTTCGCTACAGTAACCCGAGGGAAATGCTGTATGTACAAGAAGACTTTACAGCAGGAGCCCACCGAAATACTGATTTTGCTATGGGATTTCGCTACAGGATAAGGTAAAAATTGGTGCACTTGTACTAGACCCTACAAGTCGAAATCCTATTCAGTTCTCAAAGCCCTGCAATCTTTGCAGTCTTGTACACAACCAAAGCCACCCTCAGACTCACGTGAGCCCCCTTTCAAAAGGTCTTTCTAAGATTTGTTGGGGCTCCATGTTCGCTAGTTTGGGAGAAGGCAACCTCTCCATTTAACTTTGGCGAGGCACCACCGGCACGGGAGTCTGGCCTAAAAGGCTGCTCCCAGCAGGCTTTACGCCCTTTGCCTGCGCAAGTAGCTTTGTGGGAGCTATAGATCAGGATGAAATTCTGAAAAAAGATCAGGACGGCAGCTACGCATGTGGATCACACATTGCAACATGTTTCATCTGCATGGTAGGCCTGGTAGGCGTCAAGCTTGCAGCTTCATACTTAGGACTCAGCGCTCCTGGTTAAGGCAGCGTGGCGACTTGACAAATACCAGCGTTTCGGGAGCGTGCCCCGAATCCTTCCAACCCTCTCTACAAGCAGCATAAATTCTTCATGCTGTCTCTTTCAATGCCCAAGTGGCTTCGAACCTTACTACCGTTTCAGCGTGTGCTTCGCTAGGCAGGCGCGGTTCAATCCTGGTGGGAGGACACGCTACACTGGCAACGACGTACAGGTACATGCTCTGGGTGAGATGGCTTCAGATTCAGGATGCACCTGTCAATTCTGCTTTCCATCCGACTTCCCGTTCTTCCAGCTGCTATTGCTCGGGGACATGGCATCTTGGGGCCGCGCTACTCGCAAAACGTCAAAAAATCTAAAATCAATGCCTAGGCCTATGCAGCTCCTCTCAAGGTGCCCCTCTAACACGAACTCGCTGGGCCTCAAACTTCCCGTCAAAGTCGCTCACCTCGGTGGCGTCGAAAGCTCCAAGCTCCAGGCCTGGTGGCTGGGCTCCATTTCTTCTGGGTTTGTAAACCGAATACAACTGTTCTAGGGGTTACATGGGGAGTGTATACTGTCTAGGGTTATGGGGCTGTGGATTCTCATTTGATTGAAGATCCAAAACTCACCGCTAGATCCATAATGAGGAGGTATACTCAGGGGTTGGAAGCAGTGAAGTCGCTAAAAGTAGTCTGCTGCGTAAGTCCTTCTGAAAAAAAGCCATGACTGGTGCAAGCCAAGGTCCCATGGAGGCTCAGAGCAAGGTCTTTGGGGTGAGAGCACTTGAAGAAACATTCTGGATTTCTACATGGGACGAAAATTCTGGGAGGCATTTGAAGGATAATGGTGCACTGCACAGGATTTTTTGCAGGATCCGGCGACACACGCAGGGATACCAGCAGAAAAGGCCTTCCACCCAATGGACCCCAAAGCCAAATGTCCAAGTGCTCCCTTTTTTGACTTGTGGCGGCCCTGGACTCGCAAGCAAGTTTTGTGCCCCCTATTCCCATGGCCACGACAAACCTCTGCCAGAGACTTTGGGCAGCCCGAATTAAGGGATCATTGGCTGAAACTTGGTGTGCTTCAGGCGTTTCACGCTCGCAGGCCAAAGAAGGAGCAAGATCAGGGTTGCAAGTTCTCGTCAAAGTCTATGGTTCAGGGTTTGGCGTTCAGCCTTATCATGCAGGATGCGTGTGGCAGGTTCGGCCGTTTCGGCTTCGTAGTGTCAACCTTACAGCTGCTTGTTTGCTGAAAAAATATTTCGGGGAAGAGTGGGGAAAAGAAGCTTTGGCTCTCCTGTCATACATGTGAACCTCTGAGTTTGGACTAGAATCCTGCATTCTTCAACGGGATCTTCAGTCGGAACTTCTAGGAACTAACACCTTTCTTGACGGTCTTTCCTGGCCTTGCAACTCTGATGCCTATATGTTTGCCGCTGACAACAGTAACAACTAGCAACCAAGACTTCGACACACCTCAACACCCTACTCACGGCGTAATCCAGATACAAGCGCCCCATGTTCTCCCATACTCAAAATTCCAAAAGAAACATTTGTACCAGACCACGTCCTGGGAAAGTCCTACACCACTCTTGGATTCAGCCCCTTCTCAATAAACCTTGTATGAAGACTCTACATGCAAAAGTTCCACAGTGCCATTTCAAAACCGGTGAGCAGCCAGGAGTACCCACCAACAGCCTTTAGGCCTTGCAAAACCTCCATGTAACCAATAAAGCTCCAAGGGTTGGTCTCTGACGTAGAACCCACGGACGGAGATTGTTGACGACAAGACGAGGCCTGAACAAACAGGAAGTCGATCCAGCTACCCTCCTTGTCCTCGAATGGTTATGGTTACCCACCTAGGACTGTCTGCTTGTTCTTCCGAGACGCCCATTGGCTCCACATTGTCGCCCGGCTTGGAGCAATCGCCTGCAAAGCGACAGAAGGAAGTGCGCATGTGTTTGTGTGTCTGTGTGTGTGTCTGCAGGGACGCTTTTCAGGGCAATTTCACATAATTTCAATTCCCAATTTAAAGCCATTTTGGTACTCGTCCTTATATAAGCCACCATTTAGGGTGAGGTCGGATGAGGTCACTAGATTGCCCAGGGTTTAGTGTAGCAACTATTGAATGGGTCAGAAGCCAAGTTCCAGCAATTCTGCATCGCAAGGGTCAAGTCTCCCTCTTGGCCCTGACATTAATCCAAATGATGGGATGAAAACTTTGGGTGCAATCACTTGGGTTTCCGGGACCGTGATTCTAAGCTGCATGATGACGTTGATGGTGTGTCGTCTTTCCAAGTCTGCGATTGGCAGAATGCAGCCAGTAACCAGGTCCACTCTTGACTGCGGATTTGCGTCGGGACACCAAGCAACCGTGCCAAATGCCAAACTTCACCACCCGTAATCCTGTGGTGCCCTTTTGAATCCTGACGGGCAGGTCTGGTGTTTTTTCAAAAAGCAGACCTTGAACACATCCCAACTTTGTCAAGATTGATTCAGGCACAAATCCTTGATTGTGAAGAGCACGTTGCAGCTGCCCCCAGAACGAAAGTTGTGCTTACGGTTCAAGGCCTGTAGGGCTTGAAGTGCGGGATTCAACTAAGGCTGGGGTTTTGGGGAGTTCGCCAGCACCAAGCAAGCATGTAGGTACATTCCAGCTGTCGACGCAAACCACGACGCGTACTTGGCACGCTCACCGAAGCAATGGGCACTGTTAGACAATCTATGATTTCCTGCTCGTTGCTCCGAGCATTCAAGACGATCTCAAGATTTGGGGTTGAGGGTGGTCTGAATAATCAAGGTCTCCATGTCCCTAGTCAGCACCAGGGAGCTTCCATCAATCAATCCTGTTCAAGATTCAAAATACCAACAGCTGCTTGACTCACAAGGCCATGTTCCTTCAACACACAGGCACGTCCAGTGAGACTATGAGCAGACCAGGAAGGTGTCGGATTCAAATGTCAAAGGGTTCTCCAAGGTTCCACGGTTGTACGGTGCATCTCTGCGACCCATAACCCCAACAGAAGCGCTCCAGGTTGAAGACTTAGAATGTAGCTTTGGCAGGCCTTGAGACTTCAGAGCCCTAGCGTTTCGATCTTGAGCAATCTTTCATCCTCTCAGCTTGCTATGAGCTACGTCAGTGGGAAAATCTCATACGACCACAAAAATGTCTTACAGCTTGTATAGTCGCTTGGAGGGCTGGCCGGCGGCCCAGTTCTTACGAGTTGCTAGTTGACGATGAAACACGAAAACGCTTGCGGTTGTGGAGTTGTTGTTATCCTTGTTGTTTTTTCTTCCTCATTTCCCTTTGGGATGACACTCCACGCGAGAGCTCAATGTCGAGGCAAAATGTGAGGACGCTCCACAGCTTACTGTTCAGCAACAATTCTAAAAATTCGAGGACGCTCCTTCCAGCAAAAGTGTGAGGATTCTGCACGCCAGTGCTTGCTTCTGCGCAAAAGAGTCAGGACGCCCCATGCGAGAGCACAATATGGAGGCGAAGTGTGAGGACACTCCAGGCTAGAGTTCGACTTCCCTGGCTCAGTAGTAAGAGCAAAAAAATAAAGTGAGAGACATATGAATGATAGTAGCAATAATACTAGTGACGCAACTAATAGTAAGACCCTTCACGCGAGAACTCGATTGCCCCGGCATTGTAGTAACAGGAATCACAGCACGCCGACAAAATATTAATAACGACATATGACAGTAAGTACGCGAAGAAAAGTTGTATTGTAATAGTAGTAGTAGTAGTAGTAGTAGTAATAGTAATAGTAATAGTAATAGTAATACTAATACTAACGACAGTAATGGTTCTAATAATAGTACTAGTAATGAAATAATAACACAAGCAATGATATGTTTTATGTCATAATACAATGATAGGACTGGCAATGAATATAATAGCGATAAAAATAATGGTACTAGCAATACTTATGATGGTAATAAGGTAGAAATAGTAATCATTTCGGTAATAGTGCTTTCAAAATTCTACTGATAATAGTGGGAACAATACAAGCAGTAAGGCAAGTAATGTAAGCGAATATTATAGCAATAGTCATAACACAATCATAGTAATAATAGTCGTGCAACTAATAAGAATACTTATGGCAATACTAGTAACAGTAGTACTAACAATAACAACACTAGTAAGAGTATTAACTGTCATCATAGTAAAATACGAGTAATACTAATAATGATAACGATCACAGCAACGATAGACATAAAAAAGCACACTGAACAATGGTAATGCAAAATAGCACGAAGAATACCAACAAAACTACGCGAAAGCAAGTAAGCATACATACAGCTTCAGTGATGGTCATAGCGTTCTTGCAGCTATCCCTGCAGGGTGGCCCCCTATTTGCAAGCACAAAGCTCCTACGCCAGGTCTTGAGAGGATTCATGTGGTTCTTGCAGCAATTCCTGCAAGGCTTCAAAACAGACGCGGGGTTGGGCCACCGGGTTGGGGGGCACGCAGCCTCCTCCCCCATTTGCAGACACAAGGCTCGTAGTTCCTTCCTTCACCCAGCTTCCTCTAACCTTTGTTACTTCCTTCCTTCCTTCCTTCCAGGGGCCAGGGCCAAATCAAAAAAGGGAAGAAAGGAAGAAAAGGAAGAAACAAACGCGCCCTCCTCTTTATCCTTTGACTCTCCATACTCTCTTCACGATATTTCACCCGCAAGCTCCCCTCCTCCAATGCACCACTTGCCCGACACTTCGCTGAAAGTCAGCCTGCGAAGTGGTCAAGAAGCTTTCCAAGGACTTGCCATGACTGTTGTGGGAGCTGTTGGGGACGTATGGGTTTAATTTGGTTTGAGGTACCCCCAACGGTTTATTTTTTGGGCTTTCTTTGGTAATGTTGGGGTTGATATGGATTTAGGGCTGGCCACTCCTTCCGCATGGAAACGGCTGAGAGTCCGATCTGTATACCTTTCATGTAAGTGCCGTATACAAATGTGCTGTGGAGATTGTGCTATGAAGGTTTGGGTTTGCTCTCGGTAGTTTAGGGTTTCGGGGGTGAGTCGCAATTATTGGTTCTGGGGCTTTGGGCTCAGGATTTCAGGATGTTAGGTGTTGGGTTTTATGCTTGGCGGGTTTCACGAAAGTATTTTCCGTAGACTACATGCAGGGTTCTGCTGTTTAAAATGATGTTGCATACGCATGGGAACAAACATCCTGTTACTATCCTTGCCGGTTGAGCTTAAGGGATCTGAGAGTGATGCGCGCTCGGATGCGCTCCAGGAGTACATGAACATACAAAATATGAAAAAGTGTGCGGAATCTCCGTTCCATCTCGGGTAAGCTACAAATTTCTGAAATCCTGCATGACAGGAACGGCCTTGCCACAAGTCAGCTCCCAACTCCTCTACAGCTCTGTGGGATCATCATGAAAATCTCGGGCTGTATAGCTGGGATTGCTGCGCAATCCTGAGAACCTAACGAGTTGTCGATCATCAGAACGCCGAAGCTCCATCCTAACACCCGGACCCGACCCCAACGTCACCCTGTGTCCCCAAATAGCCCAAATACTAAACCACTAAGCCCTGAGGCGCCAACCCCACCGTAAAAAATATCACATCATCTGCCAACGCCAAGAATCCCACACCAAACACGGAAGCAACAAAAAACCTGCGAAGACTGCTACCCGACCAAGGGTCTTAAGGGTAGCTTTGTTGAGACTGCAATGTGAGAGTTTCTCATGGACCGTCACGCTGCGTGATCTTGAGAGTCCCCATATGGCTGCGCATGTGTGCCTTTTCTCAGCCACAGGGCTGATGCATTTTGTATGGAACGGTCGGGCTGATCCATGGGGCATGGGTTCCGCCATCATGTCTTGAAATGACCTGTCATGAGGGTATGGAGCTGTGATTCAGGCTGTGATCGAAAGAGTCCTCGCCCATAAGTATGGTTTGGGGTACGGAACGAAACATCTCCCTAGCATCGCTTAAGGCCTCCTTTTTGCGCATGCATGTCCCTATGCAAGCCCGTGTTCCTCAAAGGAAGGCAGAGCAACCTCGCGGGGCTTCGAGTTTGCCATGATCCCCAGGCCTGCAAGCATGTGCTACAGGTGCAGGAGGAAGTTCATAAGCTTGTACATTAAGTGTCATGTGCAGCGTGCCTTCTGGAGGAAAATGTAAAGACTTGCATATGGATCACATATATACATGGACGAGGGCTGCTACGCTATGTATTTTCCTACTCTCATGACTGGGCCCTTGTCGTTTCAGGAGTTGTTGGACCTCAGCGTGCTCCCCGTTCTCTGCGAGAAACCTTCACGTGCCATCAGGAAAGAAGTAAATCCTCAAACAGGAAACTCATCATCAAATCTCACGTCGCTCGTTTGGAGCCCTTCGGCTTTCTGTGTGTTTGGTGGATTGGTTCCATGTGGTTTGGGCTGTCTGTGGAGGGGGGCAAAGCTGTCTCCAGCGCAGATGGAGGACCAGGAAAGTGCGGGCTGAACCCTCAGCTACATCTTGTCAATTCTGAGCTAGTAGTCCCCCGTCTTGTAGCCCTGGACCCAAGCCCCCACAACCATAGAACCGAAAGCGCTGGAGCCATGACCTCTCAACACTAAACTTCAAAACTAAACCTAGACATCCAAGCACTCAACCAGGAAAACCCAAAGCCAGACCTCTGAAGTCTTCTGGGCCCTCACCCTGCTTTGCACCTTCTGCGCATAATCCATGCGCCCAGAAGATCCAACTTTCTCAGGGCAGTATGTGCCCTCCAGACCTCACAAGCGTTTAGGGATGAAAGTGCATCGGCTTAGGTTTTCAGGGTCTGGGCTTCGGGTTTTGAAATGAGAGTTTCGGGCTTGGGTCTGTATAGATAAGTGAGTACACTATTATTCATGTATATATAATATATAGTTATATAAGATAGGTAGATATAGGCAATAGAAATAGAGGTTTAAGTGCAGGGGATATATTGTTCGCTCTAGACAGGCATACCACGAAACATTCGTGCAATGCTTAAACGTAAAGTGATGGACTATCTGATGTAAGCTGGTGACAACTTGAGCAGTTTTCGAACCAAGCAGGTTTACTGGATTGAGCAGGGACCTACTGGGCTTATGCTTCAGACCCTTAACTCCAGACCTGTAACCCGAAATTGCTTGGCGGCGTTCGAGATCATCGATTGCTTTAAACTTGGCAGCCCTAAAGGGGAGATCTGAAGAAAGTAAGAGGTATATCATCACCAATTGAAAGACTAACAGTACAAGGACCCCAGTGTCACTGCTATAGGGGAGGAGGTCCGTTTAAGATCTCTTGCTTCAGGCTCTTTCGATGCGGGAATCTTACCGTAGTAATCACTACTGCTGCTTCAACATACTTGTGACTTCGGATGAAGCCATTTGAGCTTTTAAGGGGGCTGTCTCTTGCGTCCCGCGTTTGGTTTTGCCATATAGTCTTCCGGCAATTGAGGCTAACAAAGCTGTAGCGGCAGCTCGGGCTAAAGCTTCAGGCTAAGGGCCCGTGCAACGAGACGTCCCATGGCATGGGGCCATGATCCACTTGTACTGCACTAGGTGCTTGCCCAAGCCAAATAGGCGGCTTCACAAACTATGGTCGTTGTCTAATGATCCCCTTTCATAATAATTAATGGGTGAGGCCATCTTACAGTATAGAATGGCCAAATTCGCCTTAACAAAATGTGTGGCAACTTCCAGGGCCGCCCGAATCTCTGTACAATGGGGGGGCGACCCCTGTTTTAGCCGTGGTGTCCCCGCGCACTTTAGGAAGAGGACCCAGTGGCTGCATGTAGCTGGAGGCTATCCCCCCATTTTCTTCAGACAGACACAGGGCTGGTTTTTGCATGTTGTCTAAAGCAAGTTTGGTGCTGAGTGTATGCCGGTGTAGGATTCGAGACTGCATCTGGTCATGATGGCTCATGTGGGACAGACTTTGTTGGCAAAGTGGTGGTGCTGGTTGCTGTGGCGGTGGTAGTGCCGGTGGCGGTTGCGGCTGTGGTGGTAGGAGTCGTCGTTCTCGTCGTCGTGGTCTTGGTCTTGGTCGTGGTCGTGGTCGTGGTCGTGCTCGTCGTCGTGGTCGTGGTCGTCGTGGTGGTCGTGGTGGTCGTGGTGGTCGTGGTGGTCGTGGTGGTCGTGGTGGTCGTGGTGGTCGTGGTGGTCGTGGTGGTCGTGGTCGTCGTGGTCGTCGTGGTCGT
>CAJNIZ010047793.1:6176-44979 GCA_905231905.1 Symbiodinium pilosum | reverse complement strand
TTCTCACATGTTCCGGCTTTATATAAATATAAAATGTAAGCAAGGGTTTTAGGACGGCCCCCATCTGGAAATTTGAAAAATGTGGGGTCTCCCGAAATCTCTTGTGTGGTTCATTCTCCGAGATGCTTCCCTAAATAGCTTCTATCCGAAGTGTAACTGTGCCCCTAGACTTTAACATCTTGTCAGGCCACTTCCTGTCTGAACCTGGCTCTGTCCCTCTTTCTTTCTCTCAAATGCCCCAACTTAGCGCTGAGCAGATGATGGAAAGCCAGCCCAGCAAGAGCTGGACGTCACACAATGCAAGCGTTTGTGTGTGTTTTCTGATTTTTTGGGGCGGGGGAGTGTTGGCCGGATTTGCACGCTCGGGTGTCATTGGGCTGGGTCTCGGATAGGCTTAACGGATGCCGGGCAGGCGCTGGGATCGATTCTTCGGAGGATGCTCCAAGGTGCACGCAGTGTTGGTGCCCTAAATGTCTGATGCTTACTTGGGGGTGTCTTGAAGCGTATGTTCAAAGTGTTTTTGCAAGGCTTTATCAGGTTCGTGGTAGGTGGTGAAATTGAGTGGCGTGTGGACAGGGTTTGGTTGAGATTTGCATGCTTCGCAGCTGTTCGTGAATCAGTTGAGCGAAGCCTTTGCTTAGCAAAGCGTTTGAATGAACCCCTCCCCGGGCACAAAAAAAAGTGCTTGATTTCAAGTGCTTTTGGAGGCCTAGTATTGATAAACTAAAATTTCAGCGCTTGCCTGGGAATCTTTTGAACAATTTGAACAGGTGTTTGGAGTCCGTATTGAACGCGTCCTTGCAAGGTTCTACCAGGTTGTTGGGCAGGTTTTTTGGGTGGTGCGGGAATTGTTCTATGAGTGATATGCATGCTTCGGGAGCCCGCTTCCGCTTTCCGTTTGTAACTCCGTCTGCGCTTCATTGCTGAGGAAGCCCAACAAAAGTCAGGATTGAGTTGTATTGTAGGGCCGTAGGCAAACACACAGAAAAAACATCGGAGCTGGTGCGAAGAATACGCAGCAGCCTCATGGAAATGTGCTGGAATGAAGGGCTTAGCCACTCAGCCGCCAAACGGTCCATCGTGATCTGCAACTGGTCAACCTTACTGCGTTGTACAAGTGGTTGGACTGTGGCGCCCCCTACGGTCTAAATCCTGAATCTAAACCATAGCCGAAGTAGGATCAATAGCAGCAGTCAGCCTGGCCGATGGAAACCTGAGTACAAGATCCCAAAAGGGACGCAGAACTTGTCAAAAGCCCACACTGGCGTGTTCCAAAATATATGGCTGCAATTCAAGGCAGTGGGTTTGTAACAGGCTTGGGCAGTCATTCTCCTACATAGGCTTGTAACAGAATTGCCCTGCCCTGTGCGAGAAAGCACTTCTGTGGGGCATACTTGTACGAAGTTAGGTATGTCACCGCAGGCCGCGACAACAGGTACGTAACAAGAGGTGGGGCGGGCCCCGAAACCAAAGCAATATAACAGGGGGTGGGGCGGGCCGCGAAAATACAGGCTTCTTGATCCACAGCCATATCCCGTTAGAAAGGCAAAACATGATTCAGAATTTGCAAAACTCCCTCTCAGTCTCTCCGTAACGATGCTGGTTGGCGTCCAGGGTCGGAATCATACCTTCAAATGGTATTCTCCAGGAGTATCCTCTCCAGCTTTAGCGGCAAGGTTGCTGAGCCCCAAACTTCCCCCGATCTTACAATGACCTCCATTGCAAACCTGGACACCGAACCGTGAAGCCTCGCCAGAATCACTGGAACAGCACACAAAAAGCTCTCTGAAACCCAAAGCCTTCGACTCTTTGCCTAACCCCGCATTCTCCTTGAAGGAGCGCGTGGTCGTGATCTCAACCGGCAGCTCCTGCATTTCGGCGAGATATTGAGAGTACTTAGTTCCACTGAGGTCACGCGGGACTCCAAACATCAAGACGGCTTGGGCACGCAAAAAAAAGCAGCATCAAAAGAGCCAAACCCTTACCAAGCTTGGGCACCTAGACCCCAAAATCCCTCAACTCTAAACCTGCTCTGGCAGGTGCTGATGTGCTCCTTTGAGAGGAGTGGCACGAACCGACAATCCTGTTTTTTTCGTCTTATGTGACATCAAACATGGGGTTAGAAGAGGGTTTGGGAAGTAGAGAGCGTTGCGATTACAGCCAGCAATGTAGCAAACATTGGAGCCCACGTGTAGGCCAAATGGCAAGTGCACATGCTTCTTGCTGTTTTGTCTAGGACGTGCCTTGGGGTTTGAGCACTTTGCGCGAGGGGTTGGGAAGTCTTAGTCTTGAAGCTAAAGAATTGAAGAACGTTTGTTGACCTTCAACCATGTTGCACATGCGAGCTTTTCCAGAAATAGGATTTTCTTCTTAAATAGCCGCCCAAAAAGAAAACATTCTTTGTTAAACGGACTGCTAGACGGAGGCCCCTACATTTCGGGAAGCCATGCATGTTGTGCAAGTATGGACCGTCCCTGAGCCCAGAACCCCTATGCCTGATTCTGGTGGACAAAATCCTGACGACCCTAGATACCCGAACCCTGGGAATTATGGTGCCATTAAATGCTCGGCTGCGTGCACGATTTCGTAAAATCAACAATATGCATAGGAAAGGAGGTCCCAAGCACCCTCAGCTTCAGGGAGTTAGATTGGGGTTCGGCCCGTCATTCCACACCAGGCCCCCCATTCTCAGTCCCCACTATCTAAGACGAGGGTGCGCTGAGGGCACCCTAAGCCCCAAGCCCGAATCGAGTTCCAACCACTATCCTGAATCCTCAAACCCAGAACCCCTGAACCCTCAACACATACTTGTCTTCTGCAAATTGTTTCTCCAAGCGTCCACTGGGACTGGCTTAGCTAGATCGCGTACCAAGAACATGTCGGGCTGCCTGTAACGTTTCTGGAGTTTAGGTTTTAGGCTTTGATGGTTTGAAAAGATTTGCAGGCAAATTCCTATCGTTGAGAACAGTTGCAAGCTCAGATCAGAAAGGTCCAAGCTGAATAGGCTTGTACAGAAGAATACGCTGTGTTAACAATACCGTGGCTAAAGCATAACCGGCATAACCCTTCATATACTGTACTACCTGACAAGCACCATTCAAGGGCTCGGACATCATGGATGACTCGGGACTGCATCATTCTCATGAGGCTTTAGGATCCGCATGTTTGGAGCTTTAACATTGTTGAAGCTGAAGCTGTTGCAGGAGCACAAACCACCTCACGCAGCCTCATGAAGGCCTTGAAGAGCTGTTGTCTACCAAAATGTCCTGATTCTTAGGGTACCAACCACCCACGCACCGACACTGGCTTAAAGGTTCCTGGGTCCGAGGAAAGTCTACCACAGGCAAGTTTGCCACTGCCTGAGCACCTGCTCTCACACGTGCTGGGCTACCTCGGGGGAGTCTGGTTCC
Organism: Symbiodinium pilosum; assembly: GCA_905231905.1. Lineage (NCBI taxonomy): Eukaryota > Dinophyceae > Suessiales > Symbiodiniaceae > Symbiodinium > Symbiodinium pilosum. The sequence goes on along the minus strand of CAJNIZ010047793.1, from coordinate 41,569 downwards.
AACTGGCTATTGGTGCCCATACTCACCCTTCCGAACTTCCCTCCCGTCACAGGTGGCTTGGACTCCTCCTGTGTGACAGCCAGGACCACAGAGGGGACCCCGGGACCAGGGAGTGGAACTCCGTCTGCAGAGCCGTCCACTTGAGGTGGCGCATATGTGAAGGCGCGCAACGCCTACTGCCCCCCTGCAAGGCCTGGTTATACGCGGGAAGGAGGGCAGACTGCGCTACACCCCTTAGAACAGACCCGGGGGCAGGGCACAGCGTGAACCGGATTAGCTGAAATAGCACAGGCATATTCTCCAGAATGTTCTGGGTTGCACAAAAACCTTCAAGCTATATATAACCTTCTGCAAATAGCGGACACTCCTCATGCAACTTCCCAACCCGACCCAACCATGGCCCTCATCTTTCAAGTCCTGAGCCATAGGCACCCAAGGCCCGAGACCCTGCGTTATCTCACCATTCCGGAGACCAAGCTTTAAGCCATAGATGAATGCTGCAGCAACACTGAGAAGTGCCAAGGAATCTCTACAAACCCAAACACTAGCCGGTGACTCCTCGAGCTCAAACCCTTCACCCAGAAGTCCCCACACAATGGTACTCATATTCCATGTTATGCTCCCTGCTGATGGTGGACCCGGCAGCAGCTTCGAGAATGACGATAACCCCCTCATTCTGGTTCATGCGATCATTAACCCTAGGCTAACAAATAACCCCCCAAGATCCCTTCGTGGGGCTCTCCAACTCGTGCCTTGTTATGTGCTTCACCTTGTTTATGCTTCATGAAAAACATCAAATATCGGGCGCACGCATGCCAAGCTCCAAAAACCCTAGCCCTAAACTCTATGCAGGGCTGGCTCAATACCTCAGATGTACAGACATTCCACCCTTCGACTGTGCTCTTAAGCTTAAGCTGTCAGCCATGAAGTCTCATCTATGCAAAGAATACCTTATGAACCAAGTTGCAGGGAGCCAAGCGCCGTGTTTCCAATGCAGCCCCGGGCCACAGCGGAGGTTGGCATCCACATGGTCTTGTCCTCGTACTTGGGACTTGCGGGGGCCTAAAAGGTTGCATCAAAGATTTGGTGGGATTGGGTTTTAGCTTGGGGTTGGGGCCTGGGTTCAAGTTCTAGGGCATAATCACTCGCATGCAGCTAGGCGGAATGCAAAAATCATGCAAAAGACTTGAAACGGTCGTCTACCCCAACAAAACGTTACTTAAGCGAGAAGATGGGCAGATAATGAACTTGGCGTGCCATTGTGAGGCTTATCAAGATTTGGGGCTGTGCGGGGTTTACACAAAGAAGCAATGGAGTAGAAGTAGGACGCATGGAGGGGAAGCTGCAGCCTGTGAAACTTGCAATTGTTCACAAATAGGGAAGGACCTCCTTGGGAGATTTGGGCTAACTGCTTACAGCCGTTAACGATTACCGCGAGGTCTCAAGACAGGGTTACCACAATTTAACCCGTCCCTGGAGAAGAAGAAGGCGTGCTGCAGGCTCGACATCCCGGACCCATCTAATGTCTGCAATGCTATCCAGACAGAAGCATTGAATTCAAATTGTGCTTCCGTCATCCCCATCAAGTTCTACAGCATGCATGCAATCCCCAGCAATGATTGCGGCAAGAAGTCCGCCATGTGAGCGAAGGCTTTCCTGAGCAACGCTTGGCTCCGACGGCGTTACCAATGTAAGCCCCCTCCGTTGTAGGCCATGTATCTTAGGGTATGCACATCTCCTTCATATGTCCCGATCGTTGCGGGACCCACAATAGCCGCAAAGCAAGGTACCGGTCCCATGACAGCCAACATTTGAAGACAAGGCACCCTCTTCGAGTAAAGGCTCCCAGTCGTCTACTTTGCTACCCTGGAGGATCCTTAACACTGAGCACATGAACCGCAGGGCTACTGGCTCGTACAGTAGCCTCCGTAAACCCAGCAAACTGGCATATGCAGCATGTGAATCCGGCGGCACAGTATGTAGCCGTTGCGATGTGGAGACTCGGTATAGGCAGGACTAACCATTTTGGGCTTTAGGGGTAGGAGCGTGGACGGTATCATTGGAAGCTATGAGGCCTGTAGATGAACGCTTGGAACCTGCAAGGCCTCTGGACGACGAAGCGTGCTACAAGCCAAAACGCAGGACACCTACTTCTTTAAACCCGACTCTGGGGGGATGGGATAAGCCTGCATCGTCAGTAGGTGCTTGTCAATATGGCAGCCACATACTCTCATCAGAACCATTCAGCGTTGCTAATTCTATTTCCTGAAAGCTACAGAGGAAACAGAGAAGTGCCTAAGCGTCTGAACATTGCACGCAAGACTTGTACTGCTCTAAGACCTGTGAAGCCCTTTTTGCCAATCCTAGGCCCCCAAACAAATCCTCAACCTCGAATGCTGAACCCTGAAAGCGCGAGGTGCGCTGATACGATCTGGCGCTTGCCGCCTGTATCAGGACCCTGCCACTCCAACCTCAATGACGCCTTGGCACTGCTTCGGGCGTGGGCTCAGAGTTGGGCTGGTGGCTTCAAGAGAGGCTTAGGGCTTTAGAGCTTGTGCTTGGAATTAACCTTAGACGCCAAGGCCTAGGGTGTCATGCGTTAACGTTGCTTCGATGCTGTCCGCGCCGCTTCTCAGAACCCCACATTTCTGATGGATACAATTTGTGCAGTCGTGCACGCATCCTGAAAATCTGGACTTTTACTGCACATCCTGGCCTCTTCATCTTAGTGCTTAACCCTCAATCCTGAAAATGTCATCCACAGAGGGTTAGAGCCTAGTTTCCGGGGCTCTACAATGTCATCTTGCACTTCTTATACTCATCCTTAAGATGCAACCACGAAATCAATGTGCTCTGCCTGTGTCTGTATGTGAAGTCCTGAACCCCTCATCCGTTGACGTACATGAAGCCGAATCTACCACTTCTACTCGACATGCTGCTGAACCCAACCCCAAACTCTGCGGAAGCCCTCACATTGTGCTCAAATTTTCGAAGACATATATGCTGGGCACTCCGAGGCCAACACGTGACCACCGGCCTCATAGAAGTGCACCTTTTGGATGGCTGAGCTTAGGACTTCGAAGCGCATCGCGCTTCAGGCACGATACAGCACGAGAATACCCCAGCACCCGAATCAGCGGCGCAAGACGGCTGCAGTTCTTACATTATCTGTAAGAGGGCCCTCTTAATAGAATGTCTTTGGCAAAGTCATTAGGAAAAGGACCTCATCAAACACTCGCCTGATTAGTACTGTATGTCACTGGGGCGTAGGGTGCCTGAGAGTTCCCTATTTCAAGAACTCCCCATTAAGGAGCCAGGAAGCCCCCAGACCAAGCATCACGAGGAACGATTCTACATAGATCCTGCGGCCAACATGTTGCGCAACAAAAGCTGATGTAGATGTAAGTCGTACTCCCTCAAACTCCACGTCCCGAAACCACGTCCTGGCCTCAATCGGCCAGCTGCCCATGGTAAGCACCTGTTGCCAAAAATTGGCTCATAGCCCTTCTGGCTTAGAATTCGCAGGGGGCTGCGCTGTTTTTGGGCGAGAAGATTGGGCGGAACGTTTCTAATCCAAAATAGCTTGCGGTTCCAATAGGACATTGGGAATATGGTTTTTGATCCCATTTTCGCCTCCATGGGAAACAGGGACTACGACAATGTCTCTTCGATTGATTCGGGGTTCCGGTGTAATATCTACAGAGGAAAATAGAAAGACCAAGGGCACTACTGTAAGCAAAACCGGGCCAGCTTCACGGTGCTTGAGATGCACGAGACGCAGCTTCTTTCCGTGAACCATACCTTAATTACATGCATAGCTGGAAATGGCCTGACGTCTGCTACGAACCAGTTGCGGGTTTTTAGGAAAGGGGCTGCCAAGGGCAAATACTCAGAAAGAGGATTCTAGAGGACACTCTGTGGTTTCAGCGTAAAACTGACAACACCCACACTTGGGGGATTATTCTCTCGATGTTCAGCAGGAAAATTGTCCGATAGACGATCCTCAGTCAAATCATGCTCAAAGCCAAACTACACAATCACGCATGCAGCTCAACTCTCCCCAAAGGATGGGCTCCAAAAAGGTGTTGAAAGAATCCAGAAAAGATGAATGTAAAATCAGAATTCCCCAAATCGCTTCAAGAATTCATGAGGACTCCTGCCTACAGTCCCCTCAAAAGCCCACGGTTCCCGTTTGTATGGCCATATACAGCTAGACTATGCTAGACTCTACAGAGTGCGCGAAGCTGCCCTTGGCCTCAACAGCAAGCCCAGCATATGAGCAGGCTTTAGCAAGAAGAGGTGAGGTGCCCCAGGGACAAAAAAGGCTACATCATGCTCATGCGCAGATTCTTGGGCACCTTAAGTACTGAAAAAAAGCCGAATCTAATCCCATATGGATAAGCCCAAACAATGAAAATGTTGTTCAGATTTCTACGGTATGGAAACTCCCCCAATCCACCCCACCCCAGCACCCCAAGCTTTTGAGGACACCGTGTTTAGCAGACACTACCAAGCCCGTTCCGGTAATTGGGAACTGGCTCAATATGAAGTGCGCTGAGCGTAATTACTTTGCCAAACCTGCTGTTCCCTCCAATTTCAGAGCGTTAGGTACCGCCTGCAACCCTTGACTTCTTGAATGAGCACTGGAAACACGGGTGCCCAAACCCCACCCTCGTCACGTGCCCAGCACGGGTTGCTCCACAGCCACGTACCGACACGACCTCCGTGCTTCTGGCTTGCACAAACTGCCACGCGTGCTTTCTTCCTGGAACACCAGAAACAAACAGGAGCGTGTTCCTTCAAAGTCCACCCTTGGTCGTGAAATACAACTTGAAGCCATACACGGCCTGGATAGGCGCCAAGTGTCACAAATCCTGAAGTACTGCGGCTTTCACAGGGTATAATGTAGGCACAAAGAAGAACTGTGGTTATTCATATATATGTCTGATTACAGTGCAGCTCGCGGAAACACAGACTTGAACGAACGAAGCCTACCGACCCACACCGCGCGCTCTTAAAGCCAAAATACATGCTGCGAGCTAACCACCCGACGGCAACACAAGATCCTAGAATTTCCTCAAAACTGTCAAAGCCCCTTGAGCAGGCAGTATTTCTTGAAGTCTTGAAGTGCATGAGGAAACCTGTAGCTGTAAATTCGGACCGAAACACCCAAACACGGACCATCAACCTGAACCATCCATGACAGGAGTACATAATGTATACTGTAGTGTACGGAATGTATACGATATCAAAACAAAACAAACATAGCATAGGTGGAACGCCTAAGATTCTGTCGAAAGCAAGAGGCTGTCTTTGCATGGCAAGCTCTGAACTCTGCGTTTGTTTTGCGAGTCGTAGAGTCGTAGGAACTCAACAGCAAGTTGTAGCCTCTTGAAATCCATGTTGATTTTGTGGCTTCAGAATTACGGCTATTCCTTTGAGGCAGCAATATCTTAGCCGCTAGTTCTGAGAATTGGGAAGGGGCCTCGCTTACAGAAGCTGGCTGGTTTCTCTTAGCCATGAAGAGTCACGGGTTTCATCAAATAGGATGCCGCTATTGATTGCAGCAGTATATGCTTGATGATTAGCAGGAGGCTCTGGGGGTTCCGTTCGGGGTCTTGTAGGAGGGATTTTGAGAAACGGCAAAGGTTTCGAAGCACGGGGTTACTCCCTGGGATCCTTGGAACATGGAAAGGGTCTAGGGATCCGCAGCTTTTGCCTTTGGGGTTGGGAAAGCCGGGTAAGCGTCATGAGGATCTCTCTCATAGCAAGGAGCGCCAGGCAGCCATTGGAAATCAGCAGAAGGCATGTTTGAACACTGGGTTCGGAACCCTAGTTGGCCCTAGATGCCAAGCACAATCCGGAATCCTTAAACCTGAACCTTTTTGCAGCACGCATAACCGGCTTAAGCTCACCTCTCTGTGGTTCAGGAAAAGACGGGAGGAGTCATCTGCACTGAGCCAAATCGTATACCTGCCTGCAAAGATGTGGCTAGGAAGAGGGGTTTAGGGGTTAAAGGTTTGGGCTTCAGTGGCTTATAGGTGCTTGGGACTGAGGCTTGTACAGGGCTTGGGGCGCAATTGCCTCAAATATGAAACATACAGGCGATACTGCTTTTTCATAAGGTTCTGCCATGGGTCGCGCAGATGTCTTCTGATCAGAGTTCCTGCCTTCTGCGCCACTCTAGGGTTTAGGACTCTAGCGGCTTCGTGAAGCCTGTAGGGTTAAATCTTTCGGGGACAAGGCTTTCACCTACATGCTGACACCTCAGAAACAGCCCCCACCTTATAACAGTCATGCACCAGATCCTGCCAGAGTTTATTGTTGAATATACAATTTCGCAATATTGGACGTAATGTTATAATGTCGGGGCTATTCCAACTTATTCACACACCTTGTTCCGGCTAGACGACATTGTAGCCCGGATATTGTGCGTGTAAAACGGGTCCTTAAGCACCTCAAATGCTGGCGCTCACACTCGGACTGCATGCGAAAAATCTTCTCCAGGACGGAATTCATGAAGCATCTGCTCAGGAGAGCGTACAAAAAGAGCCCTTGAACCCCTTGACAAGCATGTGAGCTCAACTCCAGTTTGTGACATTTTGCTGTGCGGCACGACTTATAAGGAGCCTTACTTACAGTCTGCCCAGGTGTCCAGCGCGCAGAGTTAGCCCTTGCGGAGCTCGGTGAGTTGAGAAAGCTTCCGACGGCTGCTTGGTTTTTTGCAGGAAGTTTTAGGGATTCACTCCTTGGCTTCATGAAGGCGCCCGCAAGCAGAAACAAGCCCCTCCCACAAAAAAACTCCAGCCCCAACTGGAGATTGTTCCTGAAGCCATGCCACAAAGCCAGGAACGTGTGACGTATGATGAGGACGAAATATCCCAACACCCTAAACTCGCAACAACACAACAATGAAACCTTGGAGACGTTACTCCAACCAAAACGCTGCGACCTACAATCCTCAAGGGGCTCAGAAGGTGGGATGAAGGTAGGTGGGTTAAAGGATCCTTAGTATATACTCTACTAATCTCTGCTATATTGGGGCTTATTTCCTATACGCCACAACTCTCTCTCTCTCTCTCTTTCTCCATCTGTCTTCCTCTCCATCTTCCTTTCCCTCCCCCTCCCCTTCGCTCTCTATCTCTCTCTCTCCCTCTCCCTCGAGCTCCTCTTCTCTTACAGGTGGCTCATAGGCCCTGCATCACCAGAGTTTCCCACATCGATGGGGGTATAGAATGATATCTAACAGCTTTCTACACAGTAGCCGTAAACTCTACATCCCAAAACCTGCATCCTCCGAAAAACCTAGGCCCTGACCTTCCTAAAGCTCCGAGCCCTTGTCCTAGACCTGGAAGTAATCTCGGCCTGGTTCATTGACCATGAGCACGCCAGACATCCTGCAGTCTGGAATGGGCCCTCTAGGATTTCGGGCTGAGGGTTCAAGAGGCTCTACGGGAGGATAGTATGGGGGTCTCTCTTCTCGATTGATTATACAGGGCATTTGAGGGAGCTTTGTTGTTATTTCAGTGTACTTCAGAATCTATCTAATTCCGGCTTCGTGCCGCAGAAGCCAGTACTCAACTTGCAGCCTCAAGCAGACGCTGGGTTGGGATTTCGACAGTCAGGGATCTCTTGCGAGAGTCCCTCCGAACAGGATTCCAACAACATGTTGGGCTATCTGACTGCGAGGCTTTATCTCGTTTCCTTGAACATACACAAATGGCAACGACCAGTTGCAACAGGTTCATAGTGGCAAGAATAGTATCAAGCTAGGGAATGAAATGAAACCGTGTACAGTAAACCTTCTCATAGGCTGAGTGGGTTTCTGGCTTTTATCATGCCTCATGCGATTTTTGTATGGCTTATACTGGTCTAATGCTGGACCCGCTTAACCGGGGGGGACCCGCATTAATGTCAAGTTTCGGGGAATTATTCAGGGTATGCAAAATGTTTGGGGTACCCGCTTTAAAGTCAAGTTTTGGGGCAAAAAAATTGGAGGCAAGAAGAGCTAAAACTAATACTCATACTAATACTAATACTAATACTAAAGCTAGTACTAACACTATTAGGATTCAGCTGAGACCCTCAAACAATTCTTATCTTTTTAATTCAGGGTCCTCAAATTGTTTGAGGCGGGTGGGTGGACAGATAAAAGAGGGTCCAACATTACGCTGGAGATGGCATTGTGCAGGACAGGTAGTTTGAGATTTGGCGAGAAAAGGGCTCGGGGTCCACAGCACCTCGAGGCCAAGTGCTCTCGGCACGGGCTTCCATATGACCACTTGTGGTCTGGTGCATTTAGAACAACTAAATGCTGATGTGGATAATTACTTCTTGAAATAGGGGCGCGCCACGTTGCCATCCCCAAGCACCAGGCACCCTTTATTTACTCTGCGCTATCTCTGAGGTCCGAGCAACTGACTTAAATTTGAGGGCTTAGGTGATGACGGTTAACATTGGCGACAGGGGTTCTCTAGGTTACTAGGTTCCCAGTTGTCCTCTTCTTCGTTCTCTTGTCTTTCTGCAACTACTCCTTGCTTCAAAAAGACAATTGGTCCAGGCATGGAAAACCCAAGTTACAACCAGCTGATGTTCAATTTCCCAGAGTTCTTGAAAAATCTTGTGCTATACTGGATCTCACTAGAGCTGCGTGATCTTACTGCCCAGCTCCTAAACCTTCTTGGATCCGCATATATCATCCCAGTTTCCATTCCATGTCCATTCTTCCATTAGACTCTCCATTATTGGGAGAAGCAATCCTACACAACCCCATATGCCTGAACCCGAATACAACCTAGTTGACCCTATATAACCCTGAGCCTACCAAGTTGTTTTCAGCCCCGTCCGGAGACAACCAGAAGCCCCCCCAAAGCCCCACAACTAAACCCTAAGCTCCAAACAGTCAATCAATCAGTTGGCGATTAGACAGGAAAGACACGGTGAACCGTGTCACGCCAAACCTAGAGATTCTGCACCGTTTAGTCACGTAATCCACGCCGAGCGTTCAGAACTTGGGAGACTTTGCAAGCCATGCCGCATGCCCGTGTTGAACCTTGACCCCTGAAACCTGAAACCCAAAGACCGTTCGGAGCCCGCACCTGGCAGCATATTTGTCGTTGTGTTTCACACCGCTCCACGCATAGCTCCTCCAAAAGTTGAGCCTCCAGCTTAGGTTTATGTCTAGGGTTTAGGGTTCGATGAAATCTGGGAATACAGCAGATTCCGCGCACCAACAAATATGAAAGGTTTAGGCTTCCTAGTCTGCAATTCTGGTCACTGGAGGGTCTTACAGTTTTCGTAGTTTCTCGAGAAGTCTTGCCTCAAGGCTGGGGAAGTTAGGTGGTGCATCAACACAGCATGCTTACCGCAAATAGCTAAACATTGAAAGAAAAACGACCTGAACTATGAAGAACTCGGCTTTGACATTGACCCATAGACCTGCGAAGGCTGCTACGAAGTGCGCAAACACTGCCGTTTTGTCCTTGTAGGCTACGTTGGCCTCGAGCGTTAATAATACAGTTCAGGCAATGCACGCGGCTTGACCAGCACATTGGTAATTTGAATGTTGTTATGGTAATGGCTATTGTAGCGGCTTGTAGCGCAGGTCAGGCAGGTTGGGATGAAGGTTTCAGCAAACCAGTACAAGCTTCATACAGTTACCAGTCTTCACGCAAGCTTTTGACTGACGAAGTGTTCTCTCCTTAATTGCTAGTATCCAAGCTCTGGACAAGCAGATTATACGATGTTGTAAACAAGCGTGACGTCGGTTTCCTCTATGCAACGAGACAGGCCTTGGATCATGCAGGAAGCCTGGAAGCCTTTACAATCCTTTGGGATGCCCTCCACAAACCAAACAAGCGCCGTACGAAAATTTGACCGCAACTGAAAATAGATGTTAGTATATTTGTCTGGCAAAGCAATGATTGCAAGCGCACTTTTTGACAAGAAACAAAGCTATAATTACTGCCAGGCAACAGCCCCTGGTACACATGCTGTGGACAGCATTGAACGGCCAAACTGATGTGTTCCCCCCTTGATAAAAGCGCTCTTACTCGGCCCAACATGAAATGCGCCCGATGTCGATGACAATCCATTTCTGGCCATTCTCCTCTTGAAGCCGCAGTCGAATCTTGAGTGTGGCAAGGCAAGTACGAAGTAGTACCCTCCCCGAAATTAACATGGAGCAGCAAACGGCGGTTTAAAGGACAGTAGAATTTACAGACACCATTTTGGCGGGTTTCACGTTAAGGCCGTTAAGGCGGGGTCTGGCAAAAATCTGAAACGCTCGGAAACCGTCTGAGATTGGCAAAAACGCTAAGAAACGGTCTGGGACAGGCGCCGCACAAAGAACCCTTCCCACGTTCTCCATGCCGGCTTTGGGGCGTGAGTCGTTTGAAAATAAGATTCCATATTGCTGCGATTGCTCTCCTGAAGCCCACACCACCCGCTGGAAGACCTGAAGATGCATATGCTTCCAAGCAGCTCTGGAATAACTTCCACCTTGCTCAAACAAGGATTTAGGGGTGGAAAGTGTGAGACTTGGGGCTTACTGCTGCGTAGAGCTTTGGATTGACAGCTAAGGGTTCGAGGGCAGGCTTCAATTCAAGGATGCAGGCTGCAGGCTTGGGGGTGGGATGGAGGTGCATGCTCACTTTGCCCGCGATGAAATTACAGAGCACTGCGAAAGCAATCCCTGAAGGGCAGAGTGCTTTTAGGGTTGCCTTTTCCACGGATCAGCAACACTGAATCCTCGGCATGAAGCGTTGAGCGGGCTAACAGTGAGTGAACTTTGTAGAAAATGCTGCAGGCTGCTGCCACTCTCTCTGACATGGGTCTTGATTAGGGAAACCGGGGCTCTAGAATTGAGAGCATGCTGGTCATGTCAGTAAATTGTACCTCACACAGCCCCTAAATGTACAGGACAGGCACTTGGGTGAGGTGCGGGTACACGAACCTCTGAAACCTAAACGCCTACACCGCAAGCGCCTAAACCCCGAACCCCTTGCCTTGTCGGGGGCACGCCACATGAGGTTGGGGAAGGCGCATCCGTTCTGAAGGAAATTCCAAGCTCAAGGCTCAGGATTGGGTTATGGTGGGAGATTCACATGCCTCCATGTAGGGATTTGGGGTGTAGGGGCTTTTGGGCAGGCGCTCTGCGGAAATGGAGGGCAGCTTTCTTGGAACAGCATTGTCTGACCTTACTGGCTGGAGTTGGGGGGCGCAAACGTCTTGGTTGGTGCTCGGTGCGCAAGGGAACCTCGATTTGATTTATACCGACAGGCTCTGCCAAATGATGTCTTTCTTGTCTTGTCAAGGCGCAGTCCAAAAGAACCCATATAGCATCGTAATGATTCTCCGATAGTAGGGCCCTGCGGGTGACCATTTTTTTGAGAAGCTTCCATGCGTCTCGGGGTTGCTGGTCAAAACTTGCACCAACCAGGGTTCCTTGAAAGCTTCGTTCTGTCAAGGATTTCGGAAGCTAAGGCTGGCACAGGAGTTTGCAGCTCGTACTTGGTTCAGTGTATACAAGACTGATAGGAGTTGGCGCCTTAAGGCCTAGGAAACAGCTGAAGAGTAGCGGCCCCAAAGCTTGAGGTAGATTCTAGATGAGACCAACAGTCCTACCAGGTGGGTACAACCATGTTGAGCTTACATGACCTTCTAGACTAGCGCACTTCCCAGGATTTGGCGAACCTATGGCCATGCAGGACGTTTAGCATCAAGCATAACCATGTCCCTCCTTGCCAGGCGTTTCGGAAAACGTGTTGAAAGCCCCCCAAATTGACACAAAACCCAATTCGGCGCGGTCCGACTCCAGATTGTAGAAGTACTCCGCCTGCAGCGCGTCTGGCTTAGGGCTTTCTCCACTGCTTCAGGATTTTGAGTGTAAATGTGAACTCTTTGGAGTTTGGAGCCCTCACCAAGCAAACCTGGAACGCCTGGAACCCCGTATCGGCCACTGCCAAATGACCGTGGGGGTTTGCCGGCCGGACCTCTATTCAAGTTCCATGTATTTTGGAGGGTCTAAGCCCTTAAGCCCTGCAACCTGAAATCAGGACCGTGTGTGCAGGATAGGGATGCTGAAAGCCAACGCCATGATTTAAGTGCGGCATCGTGTGTGCGATGTAGTGTCTAGGGTCGAGGCTTGTGGGTGTCAAGGACCCAGCCTTCACTCCTGGAAGCAAGACGTTGTTCTGAAGCCAGCTGTTTCGGTGAAGCATTGTGAAGAGATAGCCTTGCACGTTTCACTGTTACTGTTTTGAGCTATTGGGCGTTGGACGTTTAGCGGCTTCATGAAAAATAGTCATAGTCTTAATCGGTTTAGCGGTTTGACAAGACCTGCCGGCTTTGTAGTTCTTGTGCTGCAGCAATGTAGTTTCAGGTTTCTCATTCTCACGGGGTTGCCTTGTAAAGGGCTAGGGTTTACAGGGTTCAGGGTTGTGAAGCGACTACGTTTGAGATGAACTGAGGCGTCGGGATTAGTGTTCATACGGTCTACGCCAGACAGGTGTATCAACAATGCAAATCGGGCCTTCAGGCAGCCTATATTACTTGTCACATGTTGCATTGTAAACTGGTACTTGGCCAGACACCCATGTATGGCATTCTGGGATTTGATTTGCTGCAACTGGTTCAGACCGCTTGAATTGAGATTCTGACCGGATTCCTGAAGTTGTGGATCTCGCTTAAATATGGATTCTTGGTCCGGTTCTTGGATATAGGAAGTTCCTGTGTTGCTGTAAACTCTTCGTATCATAAACTGGCCAATGTGGCAGCGTGAAGCTCAAGGTTCGTTGGCTGATGATACAGGACTCTATCCCAACAAGTTTGGAATTTCCATTCTTGAGAGTCGTAGGAACTGCAAAAAGTGGAAGCCTAGACATGCTCCGATAGTGAACTGCTTTTGACTCGTACGGTGACTGCTCTGAGAACGGCGAATGGCAGACCCTGTGAAGGAATACAAAATGGACACCCGCTAGAACTTAGCATGTTTAAACATTCTCATCAAAGCATAGTAATCGCACCTGTAGCCAAAACCCGTTGAAAACAGAATGCATCGCAGGAGCCGATATCTGATGATGGAATCATCTGGTGGACATCGTCCGGTTCACAGGGCGTGTAAACGAGGGCCATGCGATTCTGCACAGGAACGTCTGAAGGGTTCAGGGGGTCCGGCGTAGGATTGGGATCTCCAGCATGTGGGGGAGGTTGGCGGGTTTGGGTGATTCAAAGCTTGAGAAGTCCTACCTCTAAAGTTTTCGGGCTCAACTATAGGGAGAATAAGGGGGAGCGCATGGCTTCAGGGTTTAGTGTGCCTGGTGGGCTGAGCCAGCATTGATACCCTCATAGTCTGAAGAGTGAATGCTAACGCTTGGAGGTTCCCAACCCGAAAGTAAGTCACGTCCCTTACACCCTGAGTGTGCTGCTGAGTGCCCTTCTCGAGCCACGCTTGCACCTTTCAATTGTCGTACATTGCTATTACGATCCTGACTGTTCAGACTTTCGTGCAACCACCGCAACCCTTAAAAACCATGCCACAAACCTGAAACAAAAGCTCTGAAACGCAAACAAGCAATCCCACACCCCCAGGATTACCCGAAGGCCTCACTAAACCCTCTGCACCCCAAGCTGCGTCCTTCAGCTGCTCCACCCGGAGGCAGTCCTTTGAGCCGCTGATTCTGATGTGCCTGGCGCAGTTTTCATTATGGCCTCAGGTTTGCGCTTCACCGTTTGCGGGTTGTAGTTCTGTTGTTAATATGGTTGGCATTGCTTGAGATACAGTGTTGGTGGGGCCATGGGATTTAGGATGCCGGGTGGAGTCCGTATGCATGCATGGGACGTTGCTTGGTCCTGGTATTGATGATCTCAAAAGCCTATCAGAGGTGGGTAGCTCAAAGGAAATAGTCTCCGAGGGGCCTCCCTACTAACCCCTCATGACCTCCACCAAATGCATCCGATTTCCGCAGCACACCCATGCTCACACTATGCTGACGTCAATATGCTCAAAGCATGCATGCCCTTCCCGGCTGCATGCATGGTCCAGCTGTCCATGCCCAAGCATATCCACCTTGCTGACCAGGTCGGCTTTGAAAAGGTAGCTGCCGCTGTGGTAGTTCATCAGAATTGTTACGCAGTCGCCCTGTCACCCTGAAGCTCTGGAGCGACTCCCGTTCCGCGACCTGAGCAAAAAAAACCGCCCGACAAGCAACAAAAACAGTCCGATGACGCGCTCACTGATCCTGGCGTCATCTCCTGAACTTCGCCTAGCGAAATTTTGCACTTCGAAGCGGAAAGTGCGTCGTTGCAAAAGTCGTCCATCCACCATGCCTGACAGGTCCGGAAGGGCTTGTGTCCCGGGCGAACCAACAAAACAGTGATGGCTATGCCTCGCGGAGCACGCCGCCGCAAGTCCGCATCCGTGAACAAAGGTCTTCCACGCGCGGCGGTCAAGTTGTGATGCCACCGAGCCATCGGCTGCTGCATCTTCATGACCAGATGATACTCGCAGGTAGGCTCCAGCATTGCAGAGTACCCATTGCCATAAGGCGGCACTTGCTGAGGGCCCCTGCAAAGAAACCCAACAGATATTGGGGTATATAGGGGGACCTTGCGTTGGAAGAGCACAGGTTTATGCCGGGATGAGGGGCGTATGTTACATCATGACCCCTTACAGCAACAGTCACCGCAAAATGGTAATAAGAGCTAGAATGGCCCCTTCATAAAGCATCAGGACCGTTACTAGGAGGCCGAATGATCCAAGGCTTATGCAAGAAAATGGACCTGTTGAAAAAGATCCGTGCACGAACCATTAGGCTTACGGGTGATGCCTGATTGACTACTAGTACTCCTTCAACAGTCCCTCAAGGTGTGCCTCTCTGAGAATCAAGTTGTCTCAGCAGCTTGTTGCTTGCAACCCCCAAAGTGCAATCCATGAGCTTCGCCTTTGTATTCCTACACATGCTCAGGGCTCGGCAGCTATGGTACGAAACAGTAACCTCATTTAGAAGTAATAGGGACGAAGCCTATGACCTTGTTGTAGCCAGAATGTCTTCCTACTTACTGCATCGTCTATGTGCATCTTTTGCTTTTGTTCATATGCAACCCTTTCTGCAGTCTCGATGTGCTACCAAATTCAATCGTCAACATAATGTGGACAGAGCGAGACAGAAACCTCCAGATTCCAAGTCCATACTTGGGCAAGATAGAATTCCTATGCTGCTAGCCGCTGCCTTCGGCCCCAAAAGTCCTCAAGACAAAAATCTGGACCATCTGGGAAAGACAACACTATCAGGATCGGGCTTCTTAACGGGGTTCTTCGGGGCTTTACAGCAGGATATATTGCATGAAAACTCAACTTCCCCATCCAGCCTAGGTCTTCATTCATGAGGCCTTCTGAAACTTCTGAAATGTTCCATGTTTGTTTGGAGGAGTGCTTGGGTGCGGGTTGGGTGCTCAGAAGGCTCCGAATTGAGGATTTAAACTCCAAGCCAGGCCCTGACAAATAGTGTCCTAAATAAATCACCCTGAACCGAAGCAGTCATATGTGCAAACCCCCAAATGACTAAACCCCGAAACCCTCCTTAATCTATTGCCCTTATGTGCCTGCTGCCCGAGTCCGACTCGCTCCAGGATTCACTGTTGTAGGTGGTCGGGCATTGGTGGGCCTTGCAAAAAGGGTGTGTCTTGCTCTTCTAGCGTTTAGAAGTTTCGATATTTGTCTCAGGAATGCTTAACGCACACATGCATACCTCAAGGTAGAAGAAAAGGCTTTGTCCTTGTAAGACATTCCCTTGCAGTTTTCGACGAGTGGGTTATGGTGAGAATACATGTGCATAGCCAGGTTTCAGGTGGAGGCCCTTGGCGTCAGACTCGTAATGAAGATGGGGAGTCAAACGTGAAGGTCATGCATGATTCGCACCAGCACCAGGTGAGCCGGAACCGCCGCACAGACTGCAATCGCAAGAACCGAAATAAATAAGCTCATCGAGCCGCGTGAACCGAAAACATGTCAAAATCCACCCGGACCGCACTGAACAACCGAAAAGAGCCGACCTTAATGGGGCGGCGGGGTCTTCCAAAACAATATTATTTCAAATCCAAAATGATTTTTCCACGGCCTTGGAAAATCGCTTGGTCTCTCTGTGCGTTGGGGTCAAGCTTCCACATGATTTTCCAATGCCTGGAAACATCATGTGGTTTCCGTTTGTGGCTTGGAGTCCCAGGCCTCTAAGATGACGTCTGCCAGCACTCGAAAACCATTTGGCCCTTGTTTGTGGTTTGGGACCTCAGGCCTCCAACATGATTTTCCTGGAAAAATCATTTGGCCTCCGTTTGTGGTTTGGGGCTTCAGGCCTCCAACATGTTTTTCTTTTCCGCGGCCTGGAATTACCATCTGGTCTCTATTTGTGCTTTGGGGCCTCAGGTGTCCGAACGTTTTTTTTCACAGCCCACAAAAAAAGATCTGGCCTCCTTTGTGGAAGCCTCAGGCCTCAAAAAATGACTTTCCCAAGGCCTAGGAAACCGTTTAGGCTCCGATTGTGGTTTCCCAAATGATTTTCGCCTAAGAAAATCATTTCTCCGCTTGTGGGTTAGGTGCGAGTCTTTCTCCCAAGTAAGCGTGCCTGCCCATCTCTCCTTGCTGGTCAAGAGGATGATGAAGAGGAGTTGCACAAACAGAAAGCAACGGAAATTTGTGCATTAAACAACCGAACCACACCGAATCGCACCGAACCGGAAAAGTAGCAACATCGCACCGAACAATTTTGCGTTTTAATTGAAACCGCACTGAACCGCAGCGTGGCTTCCATGGACAAAGCAGACACACACCTCGAATGACCCTACTCAAAGCAATTTGCCAGATTCAGACCGGCTTCGGGCTAAAGATTTCAATAGTTGTTCCAACCGAGAGATACCCTAGGACTAAGCCTTGAACCCTTGCCACCTAAACTTAAACCTTGCCATGTAGAGAGCAGCAGCATGAGCGGCCGAGTCTCTTGAAGCAGGTTCACTTCGTTCTCCTCCCCAAGTTCAGAGTCCCTTCCCCTATGATCAGAGGTTTGAAGTTCAACTTAGGGTTTTCTGCTAGGGATTCAGGATTAATGCTAGCTTTCTTGCGATTATGTGGGCAGTCTCAGAACAACAGGGTTAGCCTCGGGATGCTAGGACCAAAAACTCAGCAATTCTACGTGTTCACAAGCCACCACAGTTCTTTTCTCTGTCGTAAGAACCCCAAAACATGAGATTAACAATTTGGAGCTAATCAGCTAATCCTTTCCCAGCCTATATACAGGAGACCAGGGTGGGTCTCTAGGCATGAAGATCAACAAGCTCTTCATTCTAAGAGCAAGTAACTTACACCACATGAGCCCTCCTTGATAACATAGGGTTTCCATGTTTGTCCCCGGAGGGTGGTCAGTTTGACAATGTTCTTTCGTCCGGAACCATACAATTCAACATGTGTTGCTGTCAGCTCTTTTCCTTTTTCTCGGCCACTCAGGAAAGACGGGCCCCTGCTGTGCCTGAAGCCGGGTAGGCAAGTTGTGAAGTATTAGTCTAACCTGATCTGACTGCGAGCAGCACCTGAATAACGAAAGCCACAAGTGGCAGCGAGCACAAACACGCCCGAACCCTACACTGAAACTTGGTCCTTTCTTACATCCGAGATCTTAATTTTGGAGCCCATTCCCTGCTAGAGACCGCCCCTAACTCCTCGGCAAACATTTGTTGGAAATGAAGGAAAGGATCCCTCTGATCCCATGACCCATTTTAAAAACCACGAGACTCCTCACCCTTCTGTAAAGAGAAATATCTGCCTCAGACCCATGGATGTCAAAAGCGTGTGAACATTCCCGGGTCCCTGCTTTATGGGACTCTGATCATCTTGCAGCGGGTGTGATGGTGGGCACTTACTTGGGTGTGTGACCTCCATGAGAAGAAACCCTGTAGTGTTGTTTTACCCATGGCGGCTACCATGTCCAACAAAAATCTACTGGTTTTGGAGCACTCCCGTCCAGCTGGCTCTTGCAGAGCATTAATGCCGCCCGAAGACAAATTCTCCTTTGCTCGCGATAGGACTTCGGTGGGCGTGCTGAAGTTTCGGCAACGCTGTGATACCCGACAATGAACAACCCAAAAAGCAGCATCGCTTTGCCACGAAAAGGAAAGGAAAGGTGTACTCACCAATAAGAATGGAGATCGCTACGTGATAGCCATACATTTATGCCGCAAAATCTGGAAACTATGCTAAATACTAGCTAGACCTGAACCCCATATTTGCACTTGCGCAGTTGTGAGACCCTGAACGCAGCTCCTAAATCCTCACAAACTCTCTACGTATAATTCGATGACTGTCCTAGGGCCCCAGCAAAGCCCCGAACTTCCACAAACGCCTATCTGATGCCCACCTACCCTGTTAGACAATTCATGAAAAGCCTATATCATGTTCGGCATGCTGGGATGCTGTTGGTGGGAACGTGCCCACTAGCTACTGTGACGTTACAGGTAGAAGCTGCTTGAAGTTCTAACCCAATGCCTAAAACTTAGAGCAAAAAGTCGTGAGCAGCCGAAGCAAGCGAACCCTTGAAGCCTAAAAGCCAAAAAGCTTCTTTACTCGGCACCATTTCCCCTTGACCCTAACCTCCCATCCCTGCACCCTCCGCGATATGCAGCCCAGCTTCTTGTTCCATTGGAACGACGTGAGACCTCAGAAAAGGGCTCTGCCACTTGCCTGGCTAAGGCCTCGCAAATGGGAAAATCTTTTCTGTGTAAAGGCTTTTCAGGCAGAGGCTTCGTTTTGGGAACACCTAGACCTAAACGACTCCAGCATCGTAGCACCGAGGCTATCGAAAACACATTTCCTGGAGGAGCACAGGTTTAGCACATATCTTAGGGAACGGCGCTTGCAAACCAATTTGTCAAGGCCGACATGCCTCTTGGAACTTGGAACGCTACCTTACCCTAAGCCCCAATCTTTGAAGCAAATATCTTCCGAACCCCGGCACAGTTTGGCAACAAGCTTGCGCGCACAAGCCCTGGACCCGTCACTCTAAACGAGCAAACTGAACCATGAAAACCAATATTTGTTCCAGTCTGCATATAACCCTGATTACAAGCTAGACAAGCTCCTAAACTCAGACTCAAACCAAACACCGTGACCTGTAAATCCGTAAGCACTAAACCTGAGACGTGGGAGCCAAACTTCATGGCATGCATCCTCTGATTTGCATATTCCAACCTTCTGAGCCGTAATTACTGTAGACCCCCATCTAGTCTAATATCTCATCAGAAAATTTTACTGCCTCCCCTCAGGAACACCTCTACCCCGCAGGGACATGCCGTCCTGTTTCAAACCATTCATTAAGGCCTGCCAGGCCTTGACATGAATGATATAATTAAAGCCGAAAGGCGCACATACCTTGCATCCACAGGCTGCGCAAAGTAGGCTCGTACCTGTATGGCTTCTGGTTCAGGGCTGTAGGGTTTTGCAAACTATGTGAATGTGGGGGCAACAGGCTAAAAAATTGATGCGGTCAGGGCTGAAGGCTGTAGAGCTTCAAGGGTTCAAGGTTTTGGTGGCAAGGAAAATTCCGGGCATAGATCAGTGACTGACGCTGGGAGCAAAGACAACATGCTTCTGATTCTTTATGATGCTCTCAGTGCTTCCTTTAGTCGATCATGAAACAAAGTGATATCGACAGCTCTATACCCTTGTTTTGCACCCGTGCTGAGGCCGAGGCTTAAGACGGGAAAATCACTTCCGCAGCAAACCATATAAAACAACGCGAGCCCAGATCTGGCCCAACACTTTTCTCTGAACCTTAAGTTACTCTAACCCTGAACCCATCACAGTAACAATGGCCCCATTGAAATCAGCTAGGACATTGCCGTCCTCCAGCAAATTGAGCAAGGAGACCGCAGTCTTGAGAGACTTTAGATCTCCAAATCCTGCTCCCTACCCTGGTAACCTGTAAACCTTCAGAGGCTTTTTGAGCAACCCTGAACCTCTCATCAACAGAGGGCTCCGTGCGTTCACGGTTGAGATACCACATTCGAAACCCAAAAATCCATACCTTTCGATCACCCACCACTCCGTCACCATCTAAGCTCTTTACGAGCCATGGTGCGCCCTCAATTGCCCACTTTGACGGCTGGTGAGCTCGAGCAGACCTACATTACATCCACCCACAACGATTCAACTTCATGCTGACGCCGGGGAGCGTGATCTTCGGTCCTCAGTCCGCTTGGATAATCCTCATGAAAAGAAAAGACTCCGCAGAACCCCCCGCCCAACATGTGAGTTCTTCAACATTAGCGCCCTCGGGAAAAGCAGGTTGCAAAAAGCAGCCATGTTTGTCAGAACAATCCTAAGGATTGTGGACGTGATTGAGAAAAGCTCCAGGAACCTAAACCCTATAAATGAACTCTGAGTTGTAAAGCCTGAAGCCGAGAGTCTTTCCGTTGAGCCCCGTGAAGCGTGCCGGCATTCGGATCCAGCTTCCTGGCCACCCGCCCAAGCTCCAGGATTTAGGCTTTGGGGGGTAAGGCTTATAGGCTTTACAGATTTAGGGATGTCGGGTGCAGGTTGTAAGGCAAACTCGTCTGAAGACTTTTTTCAGCACTGCCTTGAGGTTCCAGAAAGACAGATGTGACAAATCAGAAGACCTCTAGACAACCGTGTTTTCGAAGTAGGTCGAATACTTAGAGTTGGAGACTACAGGCACTAGGTCTGCAGGCTTTGGGGTTTTCGGTGTTTCCTAAGCCCCCTTTACCTCAGAGAATATCCTTCACCGCTTCCAAGCTTCCTACGTCCTACTGACCCTGGTGGGTTACGAACATGTTCTTACCATTACGTGCCCTGCAGAATGCCGCTTAAGCAACGTTCAGCAGTTTGGCATTGATGCCCTCCGGGGCTGCAAAAAGTTAATGCTATTGGTCTCTGAAAGGTTTTGTTTTTGCGTTTTAGGGCCTGTAGTCGGTAGAGGTTACAGCTTTTTAGCTTGTGCGGCTTTAGAACGGTTTTGGTTTTTCTTTTGCGCTTTCAGGGTTCTGGGTTGATCGCTTCACGGTTTTGCAGTTTGGGACGTTTCGGCTTTGAAGCTTCAATGGTGTTTCCCTGCATGAGGATTTACTTACGGTATGCTCCTTCTAGGAATAAACTTTTCAGATTCTTCCATGTCATCCAGACATCATACCTGCGAACCATTGCCGACCATCTCTTGCAACATTCTGATACCTGCAACACTACAATCACAAACAGAACGATGAACCCAAGAGCAAGACCAGAAAAACAAAGACACGTCTGTGATGCAGCGGTAGGACGTTGGTAGTGTCGCGGCCGGTGGTATTGCTTTGCAGCTGTTACTCTCAACCTCACGATTAACCGGTAGAGTAGCTTGTCCTACGCTATGCAGGCCCTTCCATAGGCTCATCCAGGGCAAGTGTTGCAGGGAACGCATACCAACTACAAAGGCGTCATGCTGTGATGAAAGTGGTGTGCACTTATGAGACGTCAATTTGGGCGCCTGATAGGCAATGTATTATGCATGGGTTTCCAAGCAATGTATCTGTATGCGCCCAAGATTTTGTCCCCGGAGTTTTGCAAAGCTGTAAACACGCAGGATTTTGCCCCGAACCAGCAATTGAACCTTGATGCAGCCTTTCACATGGTTCGTCACTTTGGGGAAGGCAAGTTTCTGCAGCTCCGGGCTAATGATTCCCTCCTGGAAATGAACATGAAACCCTACGAAGGTCACTGCAAAAGGGACTGTGGCTTTCAACTGTTTTCGCGGTTTTTGGGCTTCATCTTTCATGCATGGCATTCCTTGTCACGTTGCCTGCGATTGTTTGAGCTACGACTAGGCCCTGCTGTGTGGAGTTCCATGGCAATGCCGGGCCTAGTCTTCCGGGTAGAAGCTATAAATCCCTCAACGTCTCAACATCCAAAGTCACAGTGAGCCCTCCCACTCAACAATCTGCATCGCAAAAAGCTATGCGGCAAATTTCTATACATAC
This sequence comes from Symbiodinium pilosum, assembly GCA_905231905.1. Lineage (NCBI taxonomy): Eukaryota > Dinophyceae > Suessiales > Symbiodiniaceae > Symbiodinium > Symbiodinium pilosum. The sequence goes on along the minus strand of CAJNIZ010047793.1, from coordinate 19,558 downwards.
AAATCAGGCATAAAGATACTACTTGCTTTGGCGTTCAGCGCTCAGGGCCATATTGCCAAACAAGCTTGTTCAATTTGCCCCAAATGAGGCCGGATTTCCGACTCACTAGCACAAAAGGGTAGAGCCACGTCTTTGCAAGCTTCTCTTGCGTGCCTTTGTGTGAGACTCGGTATTCGACTTGGAAGGAGTAGACCTGAGAGAGGCAACCACTGGCTCTGAAATGCTGATACCTGTCGCATAACCTTGCCCCTCTTTGTAGGGAATGAAGGAATCCACCCGACAAATGTCTATGCATAGATAATACCGGTTACCCGCCCCTTCATTGTATCCTGTCTTGCGAAGTCACCTGACAATTGTCAATCAACTCAACCCTTCTCTCATTCAAGCCACGGAAGGTGCTCTGAAACATGCTCCCTGCTTCTTCCCCTCCCTCCCTCAGACACGGCACACGGAGCTCACGAAACCCAATATTAGTCTTCATGGGGTAACGGTTGCAGCTGGGACAAGGGTAGCTGCCTTCTTGACCGCTAGCTGTGGTAGGAGGAATCAAGCAGGACTAGCTGTGATCATCAGAAACCCAGAAGGTGAACCGTGTGTAGAAACCACATATCCGGCTGCTTTGGGTTTGTCAGTATGTAGCTGATAGCTTGAAGAGAACACCGAACCTTTTCAGAAGCCAAGGCAGAAAACAACTCCCCCTAGCAACAGAGGGCCCCAATGACGAGGCAAGCGCGCACTACCCGCAAGAGGCATGGACCAATGATGATCTTAAGGTACTGAAAACCATGTAGGAATCAATCCATCAACAGCCTGAGCGACCCTAAACCCTACAAGGCAGGCGGCAAATTCGTCACTGTTGTGGCGACCCTGGATGATAACGCCCATCACCTTCTCCTTTGCCTGGGGCTTAGACAGTAGGAGTTTGGGGATTTAGGGACACTAATAATCCTTGTGGGCCAAGTGGCTTCGAAAACAAAAACGGACTGCCTCAATATTTCACCTTCTGATGAATTGCGATGATATGTTGAACCGACCTCCCAGAAAGACTTTGCACAAGGAAAGGCTCAACATGCAGCTGCGCCAAGAAGCGCCTCTTCATGAAGACTATCTTGGCGTGGGGGGGGGGGGGCAGCCCTAAAGCCCAAGCCCCAACCTGAATTCTCACAGCAAGATGTCCATATAGGAGCCCAGGGCCCAGTGCTCACTACCAGGTCAGCTCCTTTCAAAACCCAGCATAAAGAAAAACCTGGCCCAAGACAAGTGCAAACAAATGCCTTCGAGAACAAACCCTCCTGCAAGACTAGCGGGGTCTGACGAAATCTCCTTGGCAGTGCACTCCGCCAAACAAGAATAGGTGACACCAACCCTGATCAAGGAAGAACGGCTAGACGCCACAACCGCTCAACCCCACACTCTGTCCGTGCAACTCCACCGTCCCTTCCACTTTGTGCACAGGGTTCCCTGCAATCCCCGTTTGTGGATCCCTCACGAAGCTGCATCGCTCACACGCTGAACTTGTTTGCAGCAAGCCTGCGAAGCCGCTACTGGGAAAGCGACTCTCTGTCCACTTGATATGAGCAAGGAGTTTCACTAGAGGAGGACGGAAGGCACATGCTATCTTCCTGCACTACTCGGGCACCAAAGTTGTCCAACTCAAAAATGCTACGTAGCATCGTAATGAGAAGCGAACATCCCCGACTGAAGCACCAACGCTGACTACTGCATGCGAATGTGAAGGACCGTACACGCTGAGCTGTGAACCCTAAAGCCCCATTCCCCAGCCCCAAAACTAACACCAGGGCATATACCCCTTGAAGCACCTCCATTGCATGCATGTATATATATATAATATGTATGTATACATGTTAGTTGGCAACACTCCAGATGAAACAGTCCCTGACCCTACTACAACACCCCGCGGCCGGCGCTGACAGCCAAGACAGCAAACCTTGCCTCGCTCGTGTAGAATACCTGTAATCCGATGAAGCCTCACATTTCTGAGGGCAGGGCCTTCAAGTCGATCTCCAACTTCACATCGCTCCGATGCCTCAGGCTGCATGGTGCTGGGGGATTAGGGTTTATGAATGCGGTCATTACTCCGGGTTTGAGGCTTAGGCTTCAGGGTGCCTATGCGATCACTGGTAAGTGAATCGCCTAACGCCTTAAAATATCAAGTCACGGGAAGCATCAATCGTCGGGCGTCAACCATTCCCCAATGATTTAGAACTACCGCAAGAGCATACAAATTCAACCCATAAGCCCCAATGCTTATAAATCCTAATCACTCAACCCAACGCCTCGACCCCGACTGAGTATCCCCGAAGCCCCACCCTTAACTCTACTCACCAGACCTTTTTTCCCAAACCGACACGTGACGTATTGGAGCACCAAGCAGAATCGGAATCCAAGCGTAAGTCAGTAGGACCTGGGCGAGGGCCAAGCTTCTGGAGGTACGAGGGCTGGATGCTTGCAAACTATCGTCGACTAGGCGTTGGTGATTAAAGTTTGGGGTTTTGGATTCAAGTTCGGGGAGTTGGCTCAGCGCTAGGAGAGCTACCGTTCAGGATTTAGGCGCTCAGACGGAAGTTGATCATGAACAATGGTGAACACGTCGAGCCAATCAACATAACGACATCCCTCCGTCCTTGGCACGGATCTGCGAAAATTACAACCTTGCCATCACTGACGGGCTCCACCTGTCAAGCATACCTGCGACTTTTGGAGCCCCACGGAGCCAGGGCTTTGGGTTTCTTAGTTGAGGATTCTTGGGGGGATGCTTTTCGACGTGGGCCCACGTCCAAAAGAATGCTCTCGAGAATCCTCAACCAAGAAACCCTGAGGCCTGGCTCCTTGCATAACTAACTACAATAGCCCTGTTGAATGGTCCTTGACGTCATCATCCCGAGGTTAACCTGTCCAGGGAAACCCGCATGATCCTCATCTCTGAAGACGCCAGCCGTTAGCTTGAGTTCCCGAACCCGAAGCCACGTTCCCCAGGCCCACGTGATATTGACGAAGCCCATAGAGCAAACCACCAAACTGCAAAACAAAAAGTAGAAGCTTCAGTCCCTCGCCCTAGCAGCGCGGCTTCCTCTCTAGCATCAGCCCCTCGCCCTATCACGAGGTCTGGGGGTTGTACCCATACATTTGTACCCCAAGCATAAGGCTTCTTTCAAGGAACTTGAGGTGCCTGTACAGGTTACACATTTGTGATGTACCAGCAGCTGCACATTTGATGCAAAACCTCTGGAGACCCAAAACAGAGAGATTATACATATTATAAATCCCGAACCCTAAGCTGGCTTGATTGACTGCATCCAGCGCGCCAGCATGCCTTGGGTATCCAGACCATTGGAGCTGGTTTCAGGGCATCGGGCTTTCAGGTTCGGTGTTCTGGAGTTCCGTTTTTTTTTGCCGCTTGCATGGCTTGTACGGCGTTAAAACTTGGTACACTTCTCGAGTTGTGCCAGTCATCCTCGCGCAGGGGCTATGGTAATCTTCCCGTTGGGGATCAGTTTGGGTTGCAAGGGCTTAGGGCTGGCCAGCTTTGGGTCGATACGCTGCGAAAGGCTTATAGACCGACAGCCCAATTAATTACCGAGCCAATACTATGGCATAGCCGGGCTATAGCTTACATGTTTTGCTACCGAGCCGAAGCTCAAGGTTCAATCGTCATCGTTCATGCGGTCTTGGGAATTTGAATGGAACTCTCTAGCTTTAGATGCTCTCAACCCCCTCCCAAGGAGTAGTCCATGTCCAGAAGAAGAGATTACTTCTTGATTCACAAGGTGGCGGTCAGATTGGCTCAAGGATATGCAACTCCTCCTGCTGGAGTTGGTTTCGGATTGAACCTTCCCCAAGATGCGCTGAAAATCCATTCATTAACGAAAGACTACCCCTGTCCTGGTTAGACCGGATGGGGGGTTTTCAGGGCCAGCGAAGTGAAGAAGCACAAACGCGGCAGTATGCAGCATATGAAGGGCCCATCAAGTGTACCTCCAGTAGCCGCGGGGAATCATGACTGAAGGACCCTCTTGCAAAAGCAAGAAACATCAGCAAGGTTGGGTCTCAGTTTCTCCTCTGCAGACCTTCCAGCGTTCCCCGTAAAACTTCATGTTGATCACACATTGCCATATGGGTCTGGTCCGTGGCACAGCAACTGAAACTACAGCTAAAGCTAGGGCTGAAGCACACGAGAAGGCATTGCAAGCCTACTTGCTGTTGCCATCCCAGTAGCGTGACCTTCGCCAAGCGGTGACGCCACCATGACATTGGGCTGAAAGATACTCCTTAATTGGAGTTGCGGAATGAAGAAAACACAGTTTTGACGTCGCCCAAGATCCATGACCATTTCCGATGTGAAGCCAAAAGTCCCTACGCAAAAAAAACAAAGTTGCTTGATCCTGAGCCGTTACTCAGACGATACGTTTGAAGTTGAGTTTGTGTGATGCACAAGCGTCCAGAGTCCAGACCCTCTGAGTGCTGCAAACCACTCTGGTGGCAGAGACCACTACACACGATGTGGCCTAGTCTTCTGCTCACTACCAAGCGAGGTACGAGCACGTTGTGGATCTGTAGTCTCCGTCCAATGCTCGGGCTTTTTCAAGACAACCTTGCCTCAGTCTGTGGGGATTTGCGCGTTCATGTGCCTGAGGAGAAGTTTTGGGCGCTAGGCGTTATGACGTTCATCAAATGTCAAGCCTGAGGCTTGGACAATTAGAGCATGTGCCAGCCATTTTTGGGGTTGTGGGCGGCAGACATGGGGTTTGGGGTTTCCGGCTTATTCATTCTGCCCTTACTGGGGGAAGTAGCGCCTAAGTAGGGGTTACGTAAACTCCCGTATGTGCTTAAGCATTCATGTACGTAGGTCTACTCAATGGCATGTGCCGGTGTTTTGTCTATGCACGCAATCACTACATACAGCTGGCTTGCCTTGGTAGACTTCAAGGACCAACATGGAAATCATTACATACAGCTGACTTACTTGGCACACTTCCAGGATCAACATGGAAAGTGTGCTGCGGCTTCTTCAGTTTGACTTTACCTGCGGATGGGAGGGCATCTGGGGCTTTACGAGGTGTAGAGTTCGGCGGTGCTGCTCTAAGATCCTCTTACTTGCAAGGATGACTGATGAGGGTGGACTTCTTGAAGTCCAGGGCCCCTTGTGCGGTTTGTTCTATAGGAAGGAAAGTCACAGCTATTGTACCATGGAGATGGCTGTGGCTACTGCACTTCTCCGCTTGGACACGCCCGTGCGGTGGGCTGTGAAGTATCACAAAGCACAGGGTGTCAAATCGATCCTTCTCCAGAAACCGAAGGAACAAACGGCTGAACAACTGCGTGATGGTTTGTGACAACAGCTTGTACAAACGCTCTCGAAGCCTCAGCGATTGCTCGGAGATCCCTATGCAGCATATACGCTTGATGCAAACAGTAACAGTTGACAAGATGCCTGACATGCGTGGCTAGACTTCGTCCTCATGCTGTAAAGACTCCCGAGTAAAGTTTTGCTCAACCATATTCTCAACACAACTGGTATAACCTGAGAACGCGCAATGAAGGCTTGTATGAAGGAATCCTAGACTGCCAAAGGTCTCGCGCAGGGTATCCATACCTTTACTTTCAAAGACTCCGCATGGAGACTCCTAAACAGACATGTGAACCCAAATGCTTTTCCATTCAGTGCTGAGCTAGTTCACAACCTCTGCTGACTCATACTATCTTGGAGGTCCTGGGATTCCTGAGAAACGGTGTATACCAGGAAATCTTGCACCACGTACGTACATACCCTATATCATCGGAAAGGTGGCATCTAGTGGGACAATAAGTGATGCAAAACGCCCTCCACCGAGCAGAGTGCTGTCCGGGGCACACGTCTCCTTCTCGCCGCCAATCATGAGCTTCTTCATCAAGTACCTCACGAGGACAGATGGTTTCAACGGAATTTGAAAAACAAACACAAATTCTGTCAATCACCCAAATGAAGTTTGCCTCAAGATTTGTAAGCGGGCATGGAGGCCGTCATAGGCCCTGACACTGGCTGTAGGCCTCCCGGCTGGGAGCCTCCTGTTTGCTCCTTCGAAAGACACTGATCTGATACTCGCTGTCACTAACGATGTTGTAACCCTCTAACATTTTGTTATACATACTTCCCGAACGTCCTAGTAAGCCTCAATTACTCCAACGTGGTCTGTCAACCCAGACCCCTATTACAGGATCCTTTGCCAGGTGCCTGAGACAGGAGCAAAATTCGAATGTATTGGATCTCCCACAGCCTAGGCCCCTGGTGGTCACACAAATTCCTGGACTAGGCACTCAGAGGCCTCTTCCATCTGCTTCCTGGGGCTGCAAGCTGTGGACATCTCTAGGTACGGTTTTCTAAGCTGCAGGGTCTGTCTCGTGCGGGTCATCCCTTTCAGTACTGCAAGCTGTTGAATGAAGGATTTAAGGCTGCTTGCTTGGGGCCAGGGTGTGGGGTGCAATTGCAGGTTTTGAGGCCATGTGCTTCGAGCTATCGGCTTTGCGCTTCTGGCTTCTGGGTTTGAGCTTAAGCCTGGTCTTAGGATTCAATTCATGTAGGTTCAGCCTCAAGCTACAATCGCTTTTTGATTTATTGAATTACAATCCCTGCTGGGTCTGGGGATTATAGCATTGGCCAGACAGCCACGCCAGGTGGCATACTGGAGCAGGGAGGCGGGCTCCAGGATTTACCAGATCAATTCGATGCCAGTTTTTTGCTCTAGTTAAATACAATACAATTGCCAAAGTCAAAGTTCATACAGTACTTTGCCATGCCACTTTAGTCATGACCACAAGTTTCTCCTTACTTAGACAACTCCGCTCACATCATGCTACTGTTGCTGCAGCATCAAGCAAGTGACAAAAGGCCATTTGAAACACGCTTTTTGGGAGGCAGCGTTTATATGAGGTATATTATATATGGGAATGGATTATGTAAAGAATGATGGGGTGGAAGACGGCCAGCGAAACCTGCTCGTGGGCTTTCCTAATCTTGCTCCTACAGTAGGCATTGTATTGGGGTTATATTGGGATAATGGAAAGTAAAATGGAAACTACAGGGATTAAAGGGTGCTGCAGGGTCTTGGATGTTAGAGTTTAAGGTTTGCACATGTGGGGGCTGCATGGGGTCGGAGGTTAAGGGTGACGAACATGCTGAAGGCCCAATTCGGATCTGTAAGGCTTGCTTGGGGTGCAGGAGCAAGAGTTTGGGTCAGAGGCTGAAGGTTCCAACCAGGTTATGCTGCTGCGCGTGAGATTTCGCGCCTTCGGCAGGGTCCGTGGGGGTGCTTCTATATATGAGACTCCTCAAGCACCCGAAACTTGCAGTACTTGCCCTTAGCCTGAACCCTATAGTCCCTTAACTGTCCTATCGACACTCTTCGCCCCACGAGTGTGCATGAGGATTACTACTGCCATTTGACATTAGGGCTACGTCCAAATAATACGGAATGCACTCTGCCCGTCACAACACGGACACAACAAGTTTACCACGTGTGAACTGCTGTCGTCTGGAAAGGGCCCCTTTCAGGATCCATATCTCCTGCGTATCGCAATCACGTGGGATGTCCAAAACGGTGAGAATCTTGTGCGGCTGCACTGTGCAATCCAAGTCTTGTCTGGAACCACCAGAGTCTTAACGTCAGGAAAGCCTCCGCCCATCTTTTTAAACAAACTAGAACCCATGGAGCTTGGACAAGTATGACAAATTATGTCACAACCCAAACCATACAAGTAAAATTGAGGTCCAAGACGCTTTGTGAGGATATAATTCCAGGTAATCAGCTCTGCCACCTTTGCTGCGCGTTTAAAGCTACGTGCTTTCCGGCCCAGGGCGCTTCCAGGTGCAGGGTCTGTTTTGCACACGGAAGTAACTAAGCAAATGACAGGCAGCCTATTAGGGTAACCTACCATCCCTGAAGCTAACATGGCCACCTTGGGCTACATATCAAATCCCGCGAGAGTGAGCTTCGACCGACATGTAACCACGGGTTCTCACATGCTTGCTTCACGGTTTAGGGTGTGGCTGTTGCATCGGTGCGAGACATATCTGCGAACGTGAACCCAAGCATCTGAAGTCTTAAGTCATGCGGTTGCGATGGCAGCCCCCTTTCTTGTTTTCAGAAAGACCCTTGAAGTATTCGAGCTAAGTCCTAGGATAGGCTCTGTTCTGGGATATATGTCACATGGTGAGATGCACGCAAGAACGTCATACAACGTCAACAAAATGTTGGACACCCCCAGAAGGTGCACGCTGCCTCGTAAGCTCTCCAGAGCCGTAAGCCTGTACAAACCCCGAACACCAACTTAAGTTCAACAGCCGAGACAACTTGAATGCCGAACCCCCTACTCTTCGTTGCATCCAGTGATGGGCAGGAAGCCCGCAAGTCCTACTTCTCAAAACCTAACAACCCTGAACCCCCTAGGACCTGGACCTACAAACCTCGAAACCTCACAAAAAATCCAACAAGGCTCAAGCCTAGCCTATAGCCCCCAAAACTTTAAGAAGCGCAAAACACGTGGAAAAAAAAAATCTTCTGACAAAACTAAAGCCCTGATTAAGCCCTGAAAAGGGAGCCCTAGCATCCAAGATCCTAAAACTGCCAAACCCTCAACCTCAACAAATCAAAAACGCAAAGCCTAAAAGCCCCAACCTCTGAACGCTAAGCAGCCGGTAACCCCGCCCAGCCACAGCCCAATACGACTTTTCCGCCGGGAAAGCCCCATCGTTGATCATTAGGTTTTGGTCCACCCATCCTGAGTTGGACTGCATTTTCAGGTGTAGGGCTGAAAAAATTAGGGTTGAGAGCTTGAGCAAGGTGCATTGCTGCGTCGGATGCGGTGAAGCCAGTTTTGGGAGCCTTTGAGGCCCACTTGAAGGACCGGGGGGGGCGCGTGCTTCATGGACAGGCACCGAAAGGTGGCCTGGAACATGATGCGCAGAACTTTTTGGATCAGTTGAATGATATGTTGAAGTAGTTTAACCCTGACGCCCGGGCAACTAGTTTGGCCCCTTGTACGCTCCTGATGCAGATGAACATCTGCTGAGCGGGGGCCTCCATGTTGCCGATGGGCCGTGCCCTCTGGGCAATGCTGAGGGAGTGCAGTGGGCACTGTTCATTTAGAGCAGGCTGAGTCACTCAGGTATGACCCTGTCTCAGCGTACATGCAGTCATGCGAAGCTGAAGCAAGCAAGCAAGCAAGCAAGCTCGCTAGAGACAAAGCCACGATAGTGTGACAGACGTATTCGGGTTTGACCTGGCCCGAAACAAATGGCATTTCCAAGGGCTCAAAAACACTCATTCCAGCTAACTTTGCAACATCCGTCTGGGAGCATATAGTAGCAGGACACGTGGCTTTTGTTCGGTCATAGGCTTACTTTTTCTTGGCACAGCACCTTCCAGACATCCAAACAAAAGAACAGGTCTTCATACTACCTCCGAAAGGCTCGGCCGACCAAGGGCCGCCCCTAGCCTTTACAAATCCGGAAGACATAACAACCTAGCAGTTGACATTTCCGTACCCAGATGCAAGTAGCATTTTTGCTACCTCAGTCAGCAACTTACGCTGGCCGCCCTCCACGCTTCGAAGTGTCATTGTATTTTGAAGGTTCAGTGTCATCCAGAACGGTAGATAGATAGATAGATATGCTTACCCGCATCCACCATGATCCACATTTAGTGGTGGAGCATGGGATGTTGGGAGATGAGAAAATGCTGCCATTCCTGAAAAACTGCAGAAATTCCGCAATTTCAGGGCAGTGGCCTCTGACTCCTTCCATAGACCCAGAATTTTGCATGTTTGGAATGTTTTGTGCGTTCATGCTTCGTGAGGTTCCAGGGTTGGGATTTTTCGGATTTCTTGAGCATTGCAGTGTTTGGTTAGGGTGAGGGCCACGAAGCACTATAATGCTCGACATTTCAGGGGAATGGCTTCTGATGCCTTCCATAGACCCAGACTTTTGGAATTCTTCGATTTTTTCTTGCATGAGCGTTTCATGACTCATTACAGTATTTGGTGAGGTTGCAACCCACACAACTGTATCATTCCCTTACGCCTTGCCTGGAATTAGTCGAGTACATTGAATTCTCTAAATTGAAATATCTTAATAACTTAAGTGATTGAACTGATCAATTTCGTGAATTTAACTATTGGAACAAGTCAAGTCTGGTAGTCATTTCCATTCTAGCCAGTTGAACTAACTCAGTTCATCACTGACAGTAGTTCAAGTCTATTGACTTAAGTAGTTCAAGTCGTTCACGTAATCAAACAAATTAATGCACTGAATTCCCTACTAAACCAGATGACGCAAACAATTTGACTGATGTGATTTCAGTGCTCATTGAAGCAAATGGACGATTTGAACCAAGCAAGTAATGCAGGTAGTGCAAATGAATAAATTCCAGCCAATCGAAAGAATTGAGCTGCAGTATTATAGCATTAGTTCAACCAACCCAAGTAATTCAACCAGTGCCATCATGCTGCATAATTCCATTCATTGACCGAACTAATTCAATTTATTCAAGCAAATAAAACTCAATTACCTCCATTCATTCAACTGATTAGTCCAGATAGTTCAACTTATCTAAACAAACGCGTCAATTACCTGTCAAGTAGTTCCAGTCAGTTAAACTATTTGAAGCACTTGCATCTTGAAAATTCTGAGAGTAATTTAACTAATTGAACTACCTGAAGTAGTTGATTTAATTGAACTACCTGATTAAATGGAGCAATGAATTCGTTCAATTACTTCGAAAGTTTCCGTTGCAGTCAGTTAACTCGATGAGACTACGTACTTGAATTAGATGAACCCATTCATTGGATTAATTGCTATAGCTGCTAAATCATGTGATCGAATCAAACTCATTAATTGAATCACCAGGCTTGCGCGAGGCTCATCTAAAGCTAGAACACCCTTATCCAGGAACGGAATCCGTTGCTGCTTTATAGGGGGCCGCGGGTAGAGCTCCACAAGAAAAAATGAAAAATGCGTACATGTTAATACGTGAAAACATCAGCAGGCGCGGTAAGTACCACTATTTTCGGTTGGTTCGCCCCTATGCACATGTGTGAAGATACGAGGCATGAAGCACGTTCAGAAGAGAGAGTGTTACCCTGGGAGTTACCCTCTATATACATATATATATATGTGTGTGTGTGTGCGTGTATATACTAACCTGCCCTTATACCAAAACGCGCCCACTATGATCCTGGCAAAATACTTTTGGATACAGGGTCTACCTGGGAGGTGTGGTCGCCACATAATTGACCTGATATCAGCTTCAAGGGATTACTAACCGAAATGTTGTTCTCTCCATATTCGTTTGTGGGAAGTATTCGCCTGTCCCAAAATTCAACCCACTACCCCCGCAACCCCTAGTGCTCTACATGTCCATCAACAATATAAGGAATGCTTGCTTTGGGCGGGGCAACAATCCAAGGGTAAACACGTGGACCAGAAGGTATGCAGAGAAATGAAAGTCATCGTGAAATCCACCCCCAGGGACCAACCAGCAACCCTTAACAACCAGTTAAGACAAGCTTTATCAGCAGAATCACATGTTTCATAGCATGGAAACGGACACAGGAGTGATAACACTTTCATGGCCGTGAAGCTGTCAGTCTTTGTGGTTCCCACATCCACACCTGCACACAATGTTGAATAAGGTCATGGGGCTGCAGAATTTGATGGATTTAGGTTGAAGGTGTGAGTTCTGCAGGTTGCCCTGAAGAAATACTAGGCTAGTAAGATTTTGCTACCGGGTTGTTTTGGAGTTAAGGCCTTGTTGGCACAAGAGATTTTGCGATAGCACAGCACTCAGGGCTTCCGCGCGAAAGACGGTCCGTACTTGATGTTCTCACTCTACTACCGCCTGCTGGCGCTGCCGCCGCTGCTGCTACTTCTGCCACCGGCCAAGCTAGTGGTACTTGTTCATCCCCTTTACTCGCCGGACCTGCAAAGGGGTCTCTTATCAATGACTGTCCTTCTTAAGGACTCTACGCAGGGGGTCTTGTTCGGCAACCACACCCAAGCAGCAAATCCTCCAAATAGTGATAGCTTTCGAAACTGAGGGAGGCATACATGACTTGGTGGAGGCGCGGGCATGACACTTCAACCCTAATCCGCTCTGGCTTGCACCGCGCACCCTGAGGCCCTGCACCCTCGAACCTAAACCCTAAAAGACCGTGAGCGCAGAGAGGTGAAACCCAAACAGCTGGCCGTCCAATAGGACGTACTTGGCCCCGGGGGACGTACACAGAGTGATCCACCTGCAGTGATTGGACACGCCACGTAGGGAGCTCTCGAGGCACGTACTGTATGGGTGTTCGGGCTTACATTAGGTTAGGGTCTTCTTGCCAGTTCTTGGGGTCCCGAAGTTAGCAGGGGTGCTCAAAGACAGCCTTCTAGCGCCTGCTGCGCACCGAGGCTTTCTTCCTACAGGCAGCTGAACACGAGAGGGTTTTAAAGGCTGGTGAAGGCAAAGCGTGGTATTTCGAAACCGTTACGAAAAGTAGCGTTCATGGCTTAGAGGCTTAGAGCTTTATGGTGGGAACCTTGAACACGTGGTGCATGGGAAAACCTGCGCCCTGCTGGGATCAAACAAACAAGTGCAGTTACAGTAGTACCCGCCCCGAAATACTCAGAAGTCAAGGCAAACCTCTTCAAAAAGACATCAAAGGCAGCGGGTTGACAGTTGGTTGAAACAGCTGCCATAGTTCAGGGGGTGGTTCTGCCCGCACGTACGGGTCTTGGCAAATCTTCTTAGGCCTGGAAAGCTGGGAAATCAAGTACTAATTAGTTTGTCGCTTGTTTTGTCCTATTTCGTCATTTTGCGGGTTTGGTTACTTGTCATATATGTGTCATCGTGTTGGCATGCTGTTGACCTTTCACTTCTAACCTCCAATCTACAACCAACTATTCTGCCGTTCGGGCGACATCTGGCAGTCACTTGGCAAATTTCCCCAGCAATGGTGCCTTGTTGCATTCGGGCTGCTGCAAACTCGGCTCATGCCACTGTTATACACCCACCCATTTCCGACGGAGTTGACCACGTGTGTTGTTTCTACATGCGTTCACGGAAGCAATGCGGTGAGAGTCGCGCTGCACGCCACCTGCCGGCATCAAGTTCAAAACGAAAGTTTGTTGCTCAACCACAACTGCGAAGAAGTTTGCTCAAATCATCTGGCGGTTCATATTTACACCTGCGGGACAAACGTTTTCGCAACTCTTGGCGGGGCAACTCCTGGCAGGGCGACTCCTGGAGTCCGGAAAAGACGAGGTAACGGCGACACAAAGACAGAGTTCTGGACAAAGACACGGACAATGACAAAAAATGACAAAGGTTCGCGGGAAGGACAGAAAG
>CAJNIZ010047792.1:0-21892 GCA_905231905.1 Symbiodinium pilosum | reverse complement strand
TGCTTCAGGCGCAGCGACGGTGCCACCGAAGCATGCTGTCCTGCGCCGACCTGGCACTGCTCGGCTGTCCGCAGAAGGTGCGTGAGCAGGCCTTGATCCACAGGAACTGTTCGGCGCCGAGGGCAAGCCGCAATGCTGCGAGCCCAGTGCAACCAGCAATCGGAGCAGAGGGTGTCTGCGTCTGACGCATAGGCCATGTGCGCTCCGCAGTTCCAGTGGCACTGTCCGCGGTAGTGGAGGGTGTGGTTGCAGGAGAGGCAGGCGATGTGGCCATGCGAGTGGCACCAGCGACACGGGAGGGGCCCAGCAGCATGAGTGGGGAGGGAGGCACCTCCACATGACCAGCAGCAGGCGATGCGTGGCGCATTGGCCGGAGTACACCGCGGTACGCGACGTCTGAACCGCACTCACGGCTGGTAGGCACGGCACTGCTGCCGGCCACATCCACGGATAGTGTGTGCTCTCTGCCTGGCAGGGCGATGAGCCAGCGCCAGGCCGACAGGATGGGCCAACGCTGAGAGTCTGCTTCTGTGCAGGGGCGCAAGACTAAGGCCGGCCGCCGGGCCAGTAACCGATGCCTCCAGACCTGGGCGGCAGCCAACAGGGTGGGGGTAGAATCCAGACCCGCTAGCTCAGCCTCCATGTCATCACGGAGTAGATCGACAGCAGGGGTCATGGCGGCACAGGCCATCACAACGTGTCGTGGGGTGCCAGGCCCTGCCCGGCAGAGCGGACAAGTGCGCGGAGAGGGCCAATTGGCCTGCTGGATATATATATATATACACATATATGTGGTCACCCCCCGCAAGATCCACATGTGTATGGTTTCAGTTTACATAGTCTTGTCCTGAAAGGTCTGTTTTGTGATGGAACAAGCTGAAAAACTGTATCTTTGCACACTGGGCCACATAGGAATCAGACATATACGAAGAGGTACATTCGAATCAGAGATTATAGGGTTTAAGGGTAAGGGTCCAAGTACTCAGTGCTTGAGTACTGGAACATGGTAATTGTAGTATTCTTGGGGCTCTAGGTATACAAAGAATACATTCGTTGGGCGCGAAAGTTCATAAATCGTACCTATATTGGGCTATTCGGGGTCTTGGGGTCTAGGTTATGAGGGCATGTATATGAATCGTGAGTACTCGCACCGGGAGGGTAACGTCAGAATTACAAAAAAAGAAGCCATAGCTACGACATGGTTGTGCGTTTAGGGTTTGCCTGAACCTCTAATGGTGGCCTTAACCCCAAATAATGGGTAGATAGGCTGTTGTTATGGGGCTATTATGGGTATTTGGGATGTGAAGGTAGGATTTGATGGGCTGAAAGATTGGGCCACGAATGAGGGACAGGCACGAGAAGCCAAGACCCGGATTCCTCTAGCTGCCAGCCCAGAGCGACATCAATGACCATGAAGCGTCGTGGTGGGAACCCTGAAAGAAATCGGTGATTGTCAAAATTATGGTCCCTTTTTGGGTCCCTATTACAATACGGCACCTAATATTTAGGGTACTCAAAAAGGGACCATAATTTTGACAACCACCCAAATGACTGTTGATTGTAGAAACCCTTGCGAACGGGGCCAAATGCCCAGAACGCTTTGCCAGACGCTAGGGCCAAAGAAGCACAGCTAGCAGTCCAAATGCTGGCTGATGCCTCGTAGTTGTCGTAGATGACGACTGGGCGCTGTCCAGTGTGCAGATGACCTCAGTTTTCCAGTGGAGGGCCTTGAGTGTGCGAAGTTTGAACTATTCAGCACCCCATGATTCCTTTGGGGGCCCTAGATTGTGCAAAGTTGCGCGGACAAACAGAATAGTTCTGAGAATAATTCAATTCAAACCCCTCTACATGCCTTCTAAAACCCTTCTGTACCGAGACGATCCTGATCCCTCCTATTGAATTTAACTTAAACCTAGGACCCAGATTCGTTGGCCCCCCCCCACACTAATTAGGGACCCTGTTTTGTTTGGGAAGGGGGGGGAGCTACGCTACTCAGCACCCCACACTATTATTATTATTGCTATTGTATTATACGAGTATGTTCCTTAATATATTTTCCTGAATATCTTTATTCTTTGTATTATTCTGTCTGTTTAAACCTGGCTGAAACGGCCAAATGAAGACGAAACAACAAGCGAGAGAACAGCAAATCCCCACTTCATATGTACTAGAAATTAAGCTCCTTAAAGAAGTTTTATGAAACAGGTATGTAGGGAAGTAATATACGGCTTATTTATTGGGATACTGAAAGTTTAGACTAAAGCTCATAGTGTTCCGTATGACAACTCCCTCTGCACCTCAAAGCCTTCGCTAGTTCATGATAAATCGCCTGTTCATGTTGGCCGCTTTCAACTGTAGTTTTACGTAAGCCCGAACTGGTGTGCACGGGCATTCTAGACTTCCAATCTTGAGCCCAGATCCCAAAACCTTTTACTAAATCCTAAATCTCCTTTCCGAAACCCTACGCCCAAAAAAATGACGCCATTTCCATAGCAATGCTAGTCCGTGAAACTTTTCATCCTCTCGCCCTACAAATCCAACACCCTCACGCCCTGAAAACTGTAGCCCCTAAACAATCCTGAAGTTCAACTGATGCGGCAGATCTTGGAGGCATAGTCTGCGGCCTGCAATTTTGCTGTTGAAAAGGTTTGGAGGTTCAGCTCAATAGATTTTAGGCTTCCCCGGTTTGGAGCTGTAGGTTTTGGGGACGTCACTTACTTCAGGTCTCTGTGAATATCAAAAACTTTTGGGTTCATATGTACGTATATACATACATAAATATCTAAGAAACGTCACTGTGGGGCCATTATATGAAACCCACAAATCCAACAGGCCATTTGGGATGTTATTTGGGTCTAGGCCATAATCCCAGGGCCTGGTCAGCATTATTGAGGCTTAAACGATTGCGCGTTGTTCCTTTGCAGCGGTGCTGGTTGGATGGGGAAGGAAAGCATGTTTGTCCTCTGATAGACTAGAAGCTGCCTTGCAAAAAAAAAACCTTTGAGATGGAGGGCAGGTTTACGTTTACGGTGTGGGGATTTAGAGTTAAAGGTTTGAGGTTGAAGGTTTGGAAGGTTTCAAGCTGGACATACACGCTAACCCTCATCCTCAGTCTGCAAGCTGAATGGCTCGCGGCCTACATCTTCCCGACTGCAGCGCGCCGAGCTGAAAACCACACGACAAGCTCTGAACCCTCAGCCGCAAGCTTAGGCCATACATCCCAGACCTTGAATCGCGCTGGAGCGGAAGCAGGTCGAATAATGCGTTTACCCGTGGGTTCCGAGGCCTCAAAAATCACAAGCCTCCCAAAAACTTTCACCACAATTATTGACACTAAATCCGAAGTAGTCAATTCCTTGGGCCTTTGAGGCAAAATTGCTCTCTACCGGCCCCGACACACACTGACACATGTTCTCAGTACAAGCAACAGAGCCGAGCGATCACTGACATGCCGGAGCGAACAAGCTAAAAAGCAAACAAAGCCGTTGCCAACATTTGTGCGCATGGTGTCCGGTCCACGGTTGCGCTTTGGAGGCATGGCCACTTCGGCGTGAAGTCTTTCAAGCGTCAACTCAATCCATGCAACCTTGACAGGAAACTAGGCTTGCCATGACGGCGTCATGGAAGGTGTCTTGGGGCTACTAGGTTGTGTGGCTCAGGAATCAGGCTACGGAAGCGCTCAGATCATTTCTTGAGGCGCGATCAAGGGACAAAAACCAAAGAGAACACGCGCAATGTCAATTGAAATGATGTGCAATGTACTGAAGATGTGCGTTCGACATGCATTTTATCATCTGTTCCTCGCACACGGCGTCCTGACATCCAATGCTGGGGCACCTTGTGGAGCCCTACTTGCCATAGGCCTCTTTTATGTCACGGTCTGTCCCAGAATGAAGAATTCAGAGCTCTTCAGAAAGTGGTTGAACCAAGTAGGAAGATTTTCTTTCCCAACGCAACAAGTACATCTTGCTCTAGATTGTAATCTCCCTATCTAAACTGGTACTCACACGTTGTGAGACGTGAAGCTTCAGAGTTCAATCCTCCGGCTGGCAAACCGATGTCAGATGATGATTGCTGTGGCCCCCGCGAACAGACGGGACACTACAAAATCAAAAAGAACGTCCGAAACTGGAATGCCGTGGTTCAGCCAATCAATTAGTGGAGGGATCAGTTCAGCTTGACGGAGAACACGAAGGCTTGTACGCAAAACCCTTTAGGTTGACACAATGTTTGTTTTGTTGCCCTCTCGACCGGCGTGGGGTATTAAACATCCTTTAACAAACCTTTCTTGAAGGAACCCGTGCTCAAATCATGCTTACTTTTTCCACATGCGCGAGGATCAAAGCTCGGTATGGTCCCTTGGCAACCCTGATCCCTAAATGTTACCTTGGTGATGCTAATGTTGACAAAAACGCCTATGCTTATTGGATACTTGGACCCTCAATCCCAAACCCTGGGCCCTAAACTCCGAACCCTAAACCCTATATAACCCCATTATAGTAGTTTCCATTTTCTTTTCCATTATACCAATATATCCCCTACATACTGTAGTAGTTTCCATTTAACCACGCTAAACGCGCGGTTAGTAAGATGATATGTCGAGTCGGGTGGACATGGCCAGGCAGGTAGCCATCAACGAGTCACAGCCACTCACAACAGTAATAATCATAATGATAACCCTAAGCCCTAAGCCCTATGCCCTAAACCCTGTATAACCCCATTCTAGTAGTTTCCATTTTCTTTTCCATTATCCCAAAATAACCCCTACATACTATAGTAGTTTCCATTTTCTTTTCCATTATCCCCTAAGCCACCCATAGCCCAAACCTTGAGCTAGCCATGAAGTTGTGCAGCATGTTTAGGGTTTAGGGTTTAGCGTATAGGTGCCTAGGGTTTAGGGGTCTAGGGTTTGGGGCTTTTGGGCGGCCGCCGGTGGCTAGCTCCCAAGTGGAATTTCGAACTTCTAGCAACCTGAAATGTCATCCTGCAGAGACTACCCAAAGGAGCCTACATGGGTTTCAGAAAAGTTTGGGGAAGGGAAGGGCACACATAGCCTATCGTCTGAACTTCTGAACTTTCAAGAGCTCGACAGCTCCTCGCCCTAAACACAGAACGCCCCAAACCTTCAACCTGAACCCCCCTCCCCCTCAAACCTATAATGGAAATATAACATTTGATAGTTCCTTGGCCTCATGCTATACTACAATATATCTTCTCAAAAACAGTTCCTAGGGGCATACAGTAGGAGCAACGGTAATCCTCAAATCCTAGCCTCGTGCCACATTGGTCTACCAGATGACTTGTACATGAGCTATAGTCTAAACTCCTGAAAGGGGTTTTATAATCCTAGGGACCCGCAGGACCCCCACTACCTGGTACCCCACTACCCATTTAGACCCAAATACAGAAGTAATATGGCCTTAATGGTAGTGGGGTACCAGGTAGTCGGGGTCCAAGGAGTTCCTAGGAAATAATGGGTTTAGGGTTTCGGTTACATCGGGGACTAATAGGGTGCCGAGTATAGTGCTTATCAAGGGGATACTAGGAGGTTACACTATAGCTCTCCTCAGGACCCTGCATGATGCAGGAATCTTTTCCTTCACCAAATGTCTCGAACCCTAAACGCAGGGATCCAAGTACACAAATAATGCTACATTGGGCCCTAAGGTCTGTAAATATTACCTACATTGGGCTATTTGGATCCCTAAACCCTGAACCCTAAACCCTAAACCGTAAACCCTGAAGCTAAACCCTAAACCCTGAACCCTAAACCCTTCATTACCTACATTAGGCTATTTGGATCCCTAGGGTAATCCCTAAATCCTAAACCCTAAACCCTAAATCCTAAGCCCCCTAAATAATAGTTTCCATTTTCTTTTCCATTATCCCTACGTAACCCCAATATATACCTTATTATATTATAATAGTTTCCATGTTCTTTTCCATTATCCCCAAAGCCACCCCAAACCCACCTTAGATCTCCCCAATAACCCTGAACCCTATATTAGCTACATTGTGCTATTTGGATCCCTAAACCCTGACCCCAATAACCCTAAAATGCCTGCTTGCAGGTTGCCACAGCGTCGCAAGTTGGCGAGATGATTCCAGTGTTCCGCTCCAGGCCACCTGCTTCGGGTTTAGGGTGTAGGGGTTTAGGGTTTAGGGGTTTAGGGTTTAGGGGTTTATAGGGTTTAAGGGGGTTAAGGGGTTAGGGTTTATACGTGCTGTTTGCAGGGTTCAGCGCGGTAGCATTGATCTTTAGTTGGAACTATGGACTCCTAGTATTGGCCCTGAATCCTGGAGTTCGTGTACAATATATATATATACATATATGTGAGCTAGGGAAAAACTTCTAGTATCCCCCTAATAACCCCTATACTGCTCTCCTTTGTAATCTCCTATATAACCCCGTTTAAGGAGTTTAGACTACAGTTCATATGCATATATATATATACATATACACATACACCTACTAGGGTTTAGGGTTTAGGGTATTGTCATAGGCTTTAGGATTTAGGGTACTGTCATACAAGGCTTCGGGTTCAGGGTTTAGGGTAACGACCACCACTATAAGAAACCCAAAGTTAGTACATTTGGCGTTTTGGGGCTTCACTGCTAAGTACATGGCCCATACGCTGGTATGAAAGTCATGCGGACCTACAAGCATATCAATTTCCTAAACCCATGGGTCGAAGTACCTCGGCCCCTTTAAAGGGGTTCTAGGGATGTATATTAGGGAGTTGTGCGAGTATTGAGGGTGTAGACTCTAGGGCTAATCGTCGAAATGCCCAATGGCTACGTGCTCGGAATTTGGTGTAATCATAGAAAGTGTAGGATAGATTTTGCGGAAGTGTATGAATATTGAGCACGTGTGCCGTCAGGGTAAGTCAAGTGGCCCCGAAGCAGAATACTGTACCCTCCTCAGGGTGATGAGTATAACTCTGAGCCTCTGAGCTTTACACAGGAATCTAAAACACTTAACCGTAATTCCTAAACATCTTTACGGGCAGCAATTCGTCGACGGAGGAGGCCTGCATCTTTGGGCGCGCAGGCATAATACCTGGGATTTTCGACATGGGGTTGGGGCAGGGCGGGCTTGTAGGGCTAAGGAGTGTGCTTCCCAGGGCTTGCAGGGTTATACCCTGAAACGCACACACTAGCCCCTTAAGGGTTTTGGGGGTGTACTTTAGAGTGCGTGTCTTGGGGCTTGCTCATGGCTGAGGAAGGCCCTAGACCCTGGGGGTACCCATGGTACATACAAAGGGTCACAATGCGGTTCTAGCAGGCTTACCACGTGGATAGATTATCTTGCCAAACACCAGGGTTCCTCAGAGTAGTAGTTGTCCAAAAACACCGCATATCGTTGCTACTACGGAATCCCAGGTACGCAATTGTTCGGTTTTAGACAGCCTTGGGGATAGCCAGGATTTCGCTTCTGATGGCCTTCGCAGTTTCACATTGTTATTGTTAGTATAGGATTAATATTTGGAATTAGGGCCTCATGCACCATGTACCTTACTTGGAGGTTCATGGGACTTAGTAACTCTTTAATTGGGGTTATGACAAGGGGGGTTACAAGTAGGGTTATAAGCCCAGTCACAAGTAGTTTTTATTTCCCATGAACCTCCAAGTTTGGTGCTCCAGAAGAAGCTCAAGAATTCACACACAGATTTGAAGCCTGTGAAGAGTTGGTATTACTCAAGGAATCAGAGCGGTTCATGAAAATGTGCACAAGGGTAGGTGGTAGGCACGCTACAGTTCAAAAGGGACTCGCATCATCTTGGCACCTCCCGGCAGAGCCCCTCCGTTCGTATCTTTACAGCTGCGAGGGCTAGGTTTGGATTTTTGAGCTCTAAAGCTGAGATCTGAATCAAACACCTAGGGCTCCATGAAGGTACTATCTATCGACCTTTGGGCCATCTGTAGGTCATATTTTGTAGACGTGCGCTCCCCCAAAATGAAGCCACATCGCTTGGAAGGAGTTCTTCAAATGGCGGTGGCCAGGCGATAACCTTTTATTCGCAGGTTCCCTACCCTAACCCATTAGTAAATCCAGGGCCCGACAAAGTAGAATGTTTATTCAAGAAGCTGCCTCTGATTTGCCTCGAAGCCACTGGTCCAGCAGCATGTTGCTTCCGATGCGGGACAACAAGAAGCCGTCCAGCCAGTTGTTGAGGAAATCCTCAGCTGAGCAGCGTTTTATTTGATGGTGGAACCTAGTAGGATGATACTCCTCATATCACATGCCATACCCAAAGGAGGATGTAATCTTACTCTATATCGGGTACCATAGCACCCCCAAATATGAGTCTACTTAGGTGAGCTTGGTTTTAAGACCTTCAGGGAATCTGACTCTGAAGCCAAGCGGCCTCCCATAAAGCCTAAACACTATAAACCGTGAAGCTCGATTACCCGTGCAACGGGTGATTGTTCTTAAGCCCCTACATGTAGTGCTAGAGACCACTATTGCCCAGCCTGCTGGAGCACATGCAAGGTAAGTACTCTCCTAAGCCATACCTACACCCTAAGCCCTGAGCCCTACAACGTCCAGCTTAAGACTTCACTGAAGGTGTGACTCTATGAATAATATCTACTTTGGGCTATTTGGAGACTCAGGGCACCACCCTAACTCCGAGAGCTGCGGCTTGCGGAACCCTAAACCCTAAACCCTAAACCTTAAACCCTAAACCCTGAACCCTAAACCTTAAACCGGCAATGTTTTTTTTTGGGGGGGCTATGTTGGAGATGGTTTGAGCCTCGGCAGCAACAGTCCGGGGAATCCCTATGAGGTCCATTAGTGGAAGGCTTCATAGGTGTTGGGTTTGTACGGGTTACTAGGGAATCAGTGAATCTATTCTAAAGGGATTCTCTAAGGCCTATCATTAGGGAATAAGGACATATATTGTGCAGGGATTATCCCTAAACCCTGAACCCTACACCCTAAATCCTACACAATCCTACACCCTAAACCCGGTTATCTTCCCTTCTTCCCTTCTAACAACCTATAAATAAGGCAAGCCAACACCCGGAGCTGGCCCTCCCCTCCCTGAGTAGGCGTTTTAGGGCTTGGGGCTTAGGGTTTAGGGAATAAGGGTTTAAGGTTTAGGGAATAAGGGTTTAGGGTTTGGGGTTTGGGGAATAAGGGTTTAGGGTTTGGGGAATAAGGTTTAGGGCTTGGGGGACGCCGCCAACTTTAGGGGTATGCGCTGGCATTGCTTAAAGGAATATCAAATGGAAAAGACAATGGAACATGAAATGGAAACCGTGGTCCCTTAAAAGGGGTTACAGGGCTTAGGGTTAGGGTATCGAGGATGAAATGAAAAACAAGACGGAAACTGGGGTTGCTGATAGGGATTAGGGTGTACCTGCATCCGCAATTACCTACAGCTTCGTGGGCTATACCTACAAACTGTCCAAAATGTCTACCAAACTGCACCTGACCCTAAACATCCATGTATACAAATAACCCCCACATTGGGCCCCAAAGTCTGTAAATATTACCTACGTTAGGCTATTTGAATCCCTAGGGTAATGGGGTTACACAATTTTCTTCTCAAGCAAATGACAGCAAAAAGTCCGTGCGCCACGGAGAATACCCAGAAACCTCGGACTGACAACAGGTGCTGACACCGAAGCCTAAACCCTACGAGGCACTTAGGACCCCTACTAAGGGTTAACCCTTAATTACCTATAATAGAAATATCCGGGAATCCCAAAGGGTTAAGGGTCTAAGGTCCAAGCTAAGTCCCAAGGAGAACCCTAAACCCTAAATGCATATCAGAGCTGCACAGCCCTCAAGGACCCTACGCCCTAAAAAGCTTTGCTTGGCTAAGGAAGCAGGTCAACGCATCTGACATTAACTCACCTTTTGGATAGCTGGGTATGGAGGAATGGAAAAGAAAATGGAAACTACTACAGGGTTTAGGGGTTAGGGCTTAGGCTGTGGAAGGAAGGAATGGAAACGACAATGGAAACTACTACAATGGGTTCTATAGGTACTATTAGGATCCATTCCCACATTCCTAGCTAACCAAAAAGGTAAGTCAAAAGCTAGAGCCTTCTGTACATCAGGAATCTCCCACGGCTGCAGCCTGTGATCGCTCAAACAAACCCAGTTGCTGTTTGTGTGCCTGGTATTCCGACTAGCCCATAACTCCCAACATAGGCCTCCTTTTGGGTAATATGGGGGTTTCCCAAAATTAGGGGTACCCTTTTGGGGGTCCCCATAATAAGGACTATAGTATTTTGGGGTCTGTATTGGGGTCCCCTTATTTTGGGAAACTACCATATGATTCATTTTGCAGTATGAAGTTGCCTGATGTTGGTTGCAAAGACCGTCCCAGACAAGGGCCTGGTTAAACCCCTAGCAGACCCCGACTAGACACTGCCACAAAGAGTAGCTCAGCGTCATCCGAGTAGATTCCGTCGGAACTCCTCCTAAGATGTTCTGGAGGTCCAAGCTTCACAGGTTTCGGACGTGGGTTGGGCCTAGAGCATACCCAAGATTACCTGACCAATGCCCACCGCCCCGAAAACGGGCCTACGCTTTTGGGTAGGGCTTCTGGGGCCTCCCATTGGGAGTGGAAGAAGCAGGCATGCACAAGATCCAGTCTGATGCTGCTGATACTGGAAATTATGCATGACCTGAAGTACGCTGCATGCTGGAAATCTTGGTTGACTTGCGGAATCGGGTCATGCAGGATATATACCGTGTATAATATCTTACCAGCCCTTCACAGGCGTTGAAGGATTGGAGTCTGTAGGGTCAAGCGGGACGTAATAGGTAACAGGGCAAACTGGATCTATTACATATATCTTATATGTTTCTAAGAGAAGCCCCCGTGACCCTCCAAGCACTAGAAAGTCTTAAAGACTTGTTCACATTTTTGTTGGTCAGCGACGACTGCAGTCAACTCTAGAGACCCATGGCATACTCCAAGTATGCATTGAAGCGCCTTCCTCACAAACGACAGGCCAAGCATTTCATTGATGCTAGAATGTACAGTGAAAGAGTGTGTCCCTAAAATGACCCCTACAAGTGCAAGTATGCGCCTAAGCAAGTAAAGCCCAGCTTTACAACTTGAAACCTCACATCCAACTCACGAACCCCAAAGAGTCATGCCAGCAACTCCGTTTAGGGTCGAGGGTTACCCTAAACCCCAAACCCCTTTCTCCTTGAATGAGGGATCCAAGTGGGTGGCTATGAGGTGGGTGCCCTTCAAGACGGCCTACATAAACCGCACAAAGCCTTGTACCAGCCTTACATGAGCTTCATATGGGCAATAGTCTAAAGTACCAGTGTCCCCTTTGATAATCCCTTGAGTTTAGGGTTTAGGGTTTAGGGCCTTAGGGTCTAAACTCTCAGTATCCGCCTCAATAACCCCTATAACACTCCCCTATATAACCCCCCGTTAGGCAGCTTAGACTATATGTGGGGTAGCCATCCGGCAACTATCTTCCTGGACCTGTTTCTGATTTCCTTAGAAACGTTGCGACGAGAAGTTTGTTATAAATGATGAGCAAACGTGCTCTGGAATCCGAAGCCTATATTATAGATCCTAAAACCCCAAACCCTAAATCTCAGACCCCAAGCACCAAGCTCTACCTGAACCAGAGAAAGTAGGTGACATACAGCACCAAACCCACAAAAAACAGTCCCAAAGGCTGTCGGTCTATATACTTTCGCGGGTTCAGATAAACCTAAAATCCCAAACCCTCAATTCTGAAACTAACTCTGTTTCTTGACACCTTTGACATTGGAGCCAAGAAGCTGCAACCGGTGAATGCCTGGCAGCAGTGGGGCCGGAATCTGTGAGCTTAAGCCAATGTTTAGGGTTGAGGGTTTAGGGTTAGGGTTCAGGGTTTAGGCTCAAACGAGCTCAGCCCCAACTGTAGTTACCATAGCAATACACATCAAGATGGCTTGCTTCAGGACTCTGAATCATAACTGGCCCCAATGTACCCTCCTTACCAGCTTCTACATTGTGCGAGCTTCTCAGCATAAAGCCCTCAATAGGGATCCCATGATGACTCTGTAACCCCTATAGATTCTTAGGGCTCCGAATCATCGCCAAATTTGGTGGAATCCCTATACGACACTTCGCAGGGAATGTGCAGGGTTTATTGCGGCATATGTAGAGCTCGGAACTAGGCGTTGAGACCAGCAGAAGCATCAAGGAAACATCCACACAGAAAAATAACAACTTTCAACTATGTGAGCTATAGTCTAAACTCTTCGTATCACCCTTAATAACCCCATAATACTCCCCTATGTAATCGCCCATATAACCTCCTATTAAGAAGTTATAAAGCTGATGTGTCATTTCCTGCGCGAAGTGACATCAGCCGCAGTTTTGACGCTAAACCAAACGTGTCCACTCAGCTCAAAATCCACAAGCCTGTGTTGACCTTAAAAAAACTACCCACGCCCTCAGAAACAGTAGAATGAGTGCTTTCTATGGTTTCGGGACCTTATGCCTCATGTTATCTACTTTTGAGGTCCAATTCACCCAGCCAAGTCCATCCTGAAACTACAAGGAAGGCACGGCGTTTCGGCTGTTGAAAAGAATGTTCTTCTTCTTCCCCAATACTACAACCAACATGGGCACGCCATCTTGTGCTGCTTGTATTACTTATCTATAGATATATATATATATATAGATAGGGGACTTTCATAGCACTCAGGGTGTTGTAGGGCGTCAAAACATCAGGGATGTGCTGGTGCCTTGGAAGCGGCACAGCCTAAGTAGTAAAGGCTAGAACATGGAATGATGCTCCTAAACCATATGCACTCTGAGCGAAAAACTCACCTTTGGACTGCTTGGAACTCTCTTCGGAAGGCCATCAATGGAGGTGTTCACAACGCGCACACCAGAGAACGTCAAAGTTGGAAGTGTGTTGCAGGCATCTAGTTGCCACTGTCGGAAGAACAGATTTCTTGCCTGCCGATTGGTTAGTTCTGCACTTTCCTGTTCTCAGCCAACATGTCGGACGTCTGTCAGTTGGCCCGCATCACATCAGCCTCAAGCTACAGTTTCAGGCGTTCGAAAAGCCCACCATAGGTGCAGCATCTGTAGCAGCTCGAAGATCTGCTGTACCAATGCTGGGTTTGAGGAGGACATTTCAAGCTCCGTCTTAACGCTTCCGACACCAACGTTGTCGTTTGGCTTTTTTTTGTCAACTTCGCGAAGCTTAATCCCGGACGTTCCGGATGCACGCAATAACAGCCTATATGCCCATCATTTATAGATGAAGAACCATTCTTAAAAGTATATGGAACTTGCAGGAAAATCCCTCATCAGGAGCAATGCCAAAAGTCCTTGGGGTCAACGGTTCTTGGGGTAGGCAGGGCAGCAGATGCCACAACAGGCTCAAGCAAAGCACACGTGCCACTTTGAGGGCCGGGCTAGAGCAGGACCACAGCACTGCTAGTACAATCAGCCGAACAGAGGGCTCTAGCAGCGCCAGGTCCGAATCGATGCTGTAATTTGTTTCGCGAAGTATCGGCCAACTCGATGCCAGATCGCGCTCTCTCTCCCTACCCAAACTCAACAATCTGAAGCAACAAATCACCCTAAAGTCCGAATATCATAGGCCTTACACCCTTGAGCCTGAAAAGTCCCAGACCCTGAGGAATTTGGGGCTTTGGGATTCTAAGTCTAAGTTCCAATACCCTAGGGTCAGGGTAAGTACTGCATGGTAAATCCTCAGCCCTAAACCCTACACCCTAAACCCCTATAAACCCTTAATCCCTAAATCCTAAACCCTGTATCCCTCATCCCCAAACCTCTAACCTAAACCCTAAACCCTATACATAAACCCTAAACCTCTAAACCCCTAAACCCTAAACCTGCGCAATCTGAGTTAAACTCCTCTCTGACCCTGCGTGCCTGAGGCAACCAGCCCAACCTCGGGAAGTATGGGGGACTTGGCCTACAGCGTTTAGGGGTTTAGGGTTTAGGGTTTAGCATTTAGGGCTTAAGGTTTTTTAGGGTTTAGGGTTTGGGGATTTTGGTTTTAGGGGTTGGGATTTAGGGGTTAGGGTTTAGGCTTCAGGGCATAAGGTTTAGGGCTTAGATAGTGTAGGATCTAGCGTTAAAAATAGGAACTTTAAGTAGGGACCCGTGTTTTAAGAGGACCCCCACTATAGAACCCCGTATTATAATGAACGTAGGAAAATTCCCATGTATGCTAATCAAACTAACACGAAATCCTCAAAAAAAGGTATCTGCAAAGTCTATCGTCCCCTTCAAAGGGGGTGTATGTATATATCTATATACAACCCTAAGCCCTAAACCCTCTCTAAAGAGTTCCAAGTTCGTTTTGAAGAGTATCTACTTTCAGGAGGCAGGGTGTGGGGCTTGCAGATCATTTCGGGTTTAAAAAGTGTATAAACTGTAGCCGCATCTACCTGCAGTTCAGTGTTTAGTGTTTAGGGGGTTTAGTGACTAAGAAGTTCGGAGGTCAAAGCTAAGGCATCTTGGATAAGAGCTCTTCAAGGCCCAGAGTCAGGTGTTATACTACGTCTGTTACAGCACAAACCGAAAGAAGAATAGACTCATAAGGGGCCATGCAAAGACGACTTCCATCTTTAATTGGAGTCCGCAGGGCATATTCCCAAAATGACACACGCTGTGGCCTTGAGATTTGCATACTGGGTTTGAGGTTGCTCAAGCAGACATTAGACTGAAGGCTTGGATACAACCTTCCCCAGAACTCTACACTGTGAATCCTGACCCAAAAGGTCCATGTAGGTATATGGTATATACTTAAGGCCGAAAGGGGTTCCCATATACTTACTTTAAGGCCCAAGTATCTATCATGTCCCTACATGGACCATTTGGGTGAAGCTTGAACCCCAAATCTTGTTGACTCCAGACCTCCCGGAGCCTTGGAGAAGGCATTGAAAGTTACTGCGAAAGAAATAGGTGCCAGCTGAAGGAACTATAACACTTTGGATCACAGCATATTGGGAATTCTCAACGATGCAAGTTTTGCTCCATCCATCGTAAATACAACCAAAAGCCACCACAACAAGAAGTTGAGTAAGGGCTGCTCACATGTAGAGGTTTAAGGCTTAGCTGTAAAGTCCGAAACCATGAAATCCCTACAGCGTTGACTCAAAGCTGTAGGGGTTTCATGGGCGTTGACTATTTCGGTGCAAGCGGCGGTTGTGCTGCCCTCCTGCCGAACTTTCCGCGTGATTTCCTGAATGGAGCGATGCTGCTTTTTTGGGGGAAGTGCCCATGCGCTTTCTTTCAGCCCGAGTGGTTCTAAATTCCCATATGGTAGATTCCATAGATAGGCGGACCCAACATAGAGTCCCAAGTACCACACATGCGCATACATCGCATGTGTGGACCCCAAAAGAGGGACCCTAATTTTCGGAAACATCCGTGTGTCTCAGAGCATCTCACAATCCCTAAGGGTCCAAGGACCCAAATACTAGGGTTTTAGGGCCCAAATACCATTAATATTATAGTATTTGGGCCCTAAACCTCATTATTTGAGTCCTTGGACCCTTAGGGAATTGTTATGTCGGCTCAAAGGTGCCAAGCAAATCCCTGATTTCATGGTTCCCGAAATCCCAAAGCCCTACACCCCAAACCTCAATCAACAATCTGGAGGCCATGAGCCCTTCATAAATGCTGCAATTTGCAAACAAAAGCCGTATGTAAGTTTGTGCCGGAGAGACCAATGCACATGAATTCAGGAAACGTGCCCTAAAACGTAGTAGGATCCCTCGTATGACTTAAGTTAGCCCATTCAATATGTACTTGGGCTCTTGGTAATTTGCGCCAGTTTCCTAACCTAGAGCCCTAAACATCAAATCCAAACCCTAAGATCCTAAAACCCTAAAATCCTAAAACCCTAACCTAAAAGTCCCAAAGCCCGAAACCCTAAAACCCTAGCCTAAATCCCAAAACCCTACAACCCTCAAAGGACCACTTTCTTTAGACCCAGGAGCAGTTACATGCTTCAAACCCGCTCCGTGGGGATCGACCAGCCGAAGCTCCCGATACCTTCGTCGGGATGTTTAGGGTTTAAGGCTTAGGGTTTAGGGCTTAGGCCTTAGAGTTTAAGGGTTGATAGGGGTTTAGGGTGTAGGGTTTTTGGACTTAGGGTTTAGGGTGTGGAGTGTTTCTCGAAATGAAGGGTCTGGGGAATTCACGGGATATAGTCTCGAGATGAAGAAGAGGATCATGGCGGTGCTTGTTAGGGCTTATTTAGGGACAGTTTTTGAACATGCCCGCGAGTTTAGGGTTCCACATGTTCGGGATTTAGGTGGTTCTGGTTTATGGCTTAGGGTTAAGCACCTGGCTCATAGCGGGTTTTGAGGTCTAGGATTTGGGACTTTGGGCTTAGGAATCCTGGGGTGTAGCTTTTCGGTTTGGGCTCTAGCATTTTTACATCTACAGAGGCTGATTCATCTTCTAGGTTACAAGGGCCTGCATGATCTTTTGTAGATTCTCCCAAATGCCCATGCTCTGAAATTGGCAGACAGTAGGGCCCCATGTAGGCATTGCTTAGCCCCAGGTCTATATATCCATGATATGCCCTCTGATCTCCTGTAATTTCAATGGAGGGCCCGTGCATGGGACACGGGAAGCTGGGGGGGTTGGCGTTCACCTGAAGGACCCGAGAGATAGGTACTGAGACCAGTCCAACGGCTCATTATGCCATACTTGGCGGAATGGATATCGTTCAGTGTGATACCATGGGTATTTGTGTGCACAAGTTTGTGTGTATATATGTATACACATACACATGTAGATGTAGATTGCTGCGTGTAGCATACAAGCTCGTGTGAGACATGCTGAGAAACATTTGAGCTGTAGTCTAAACTCCTAGTATCCCCCTTAATATCCCCTGTAGTAGTCCCCTAAATAATTCCCCACATTACCCCATTTAAGGAGTTTAGACTATGCCACCTTTGGTGTATGTTAATCAAAGAGATCAAGTTGTAGCCTCGACTAAAACCTTTATGTTTGGAGCTCTTGTGGCCTTTCTTGGATTATGGTAAACCTGGTAAGGATATTGCAAAACACTACTGCTATCCATGCTGGCAGTTATAAGAGACTATAGGATGTTGCTTCCACTTCGGTTTTCCCTGCTTAGAAGCAGGCATCGAATTCTGAACACTTCTATGATGCCCAAGAAGCCTGCATACCTAAAATGGGTAGGTTCCAACAGCACCCAGCAAGTAGGGGCGCTAAACCCTACGCTCTAAGCCCCACAACCCTAAACCCTAAAGCCTAAACCCTAAACCCTACAACCCTAAACCCTAAATCCTAAAGTGTAAACCCTAAACCCTACAACCCTAAATCCTAAAGCCTAAACCCTAAACCCTAAAACCCTAAAACCCTAGAGCCTAAACCCTAAGCCCTAAACCCTAAGCCCCAAACCCTTTGCAGCCAATGATGCCACCGTGTCATCATGGCGTGGAGCTCCTTTAGCTCTGAAATGGACTCCCAGCCTCTGCGTTTAGGGTTTTGGGGTTTTGGGGTTTTAGGGCTTTAGGGTTTAGGGGTTTAGGGCTTTAGGGTTTAGGGGTTGAGGGTTTTAGGGTTTAGGGTTTAGGGGTTTAGGGGTTGAGGGTTCTAGGGTTTAGGGCTTATAGGGTTTGAGATTTAGGGTTTATAGGGTTTAGGGTTTAAGGGTTGAGGGTTTTAGGGTCTAGGGCTTTAGGTTTTAGGGTTTTAGGGTTCGAGGCTCTAGGGACATTACCCCAATGATCGAAAATCAAATGGACGGGGGCTGAGACCTACTGATGGGGATTGATGGCTCTTCCCCTTCACGCTTCTCAGTCGGCGACCCCACCTGCAAATATTGACTGGCCGCATCCATGGAAATGATACTCGAAAAGGCCTCAGCTTCTTTGGTTGCTGACGGCTCTTCCCCACGCTTCTCAGACGGCGACCCCGAAACCTGTTCAACGGAGAAGCTGTCGGCGGCCAAATAAAGATGTTGGTCACCAGGCCCTCAAAAGTAGGACCTTGTCACATAGTCAGTCATATGATGGCTATAGGATCTCAAGTTTGAAGGTTGCGGTTTCCAGACGCCTGTTGTCATGATATTACAAGGGGTCTGTACTCTCTTTTTTGCTACATGGAGTACTTTGAACAGCGAGTCCTCTCCAACCCCGCCCTATTCCCAAGACCCTCATCCCCCAACCCCTAAGCTCTAAACGAAATCCTAGCCCTGAACCAGATTCCAAACAGATTTTTGCAAAGTCCCACATGGCTTTAGAATCATGGGGTCCCATACTACTCCGACCTTACCACCCCCAAACCCCAGATCAAGGTCAAATAGATCCAGAACAGCCATACCCTGGACCGCAGAATATACAAATAATACCTACATCGGCCCTTCAACTTTGCAAATACAATTGCTACCTACGTTGGGCGATTTGGAGTCTTAGGGGCAGGCTTACTTCGGCATTCTTGTTCTTTGGGGGATGGGCGTGAGCAGGCTAGAAAAGCCAAACACGGAACCAAACACTTCACCAATAAGCCTAGACCGAAAATAATATTTTACATTTTCTGTTCCATTATCCTTATATAACCCTATAATTTAGTAGTTTCCATTCTCTTTTCCATTATCCCCATATGACCCTCTATTGTCGAAATCCTGCACCCTGAGGGCACACCAACCCTAAGTCGCCCAACACCCAGCCTGTGAGGCTCTCAATCATGCGGATTCGCACGGCGAATCTTTTGGGTACATCCGTCTGGATCAGCTCGGCTAGGCCTTCATCGGGCTTCAATGAAGGTCCAAGTGCCCACTACTTGAGTACTTGGAGTTTGGGTGCTAGTAATTAAATTTTAAGGAACTGTATGAATATCAAGTACTTGAGCCTTTCGGGACACGGATGCCCAACAGAGGCTCCACAAAAACTGCGGTCCTCACTCCTTGAGGTGAGCTCCATAGGCGTACACACAACCCTGAGGGTCCAAGGACCCAAATAATAAGGTTTTAGGGCCCAAATACCATTAACATTATAGTAGTCGGACCCTAAAACCCTATTATTTGGGTCCTTGGACCCTTAGGGCCAGAATGCATGCAGCACGAGAGAAACCTTCCTGAGTATACATTACGTTGGACCGCCACCCACTACAGCACCAGCACTGTTTGAGAAAGCCTGGCTAAGACATTGAGAGCTCTGGACTTTGGATGTGTAATTTGGGTTGAAAAACGAAACGCTTTCCAGCTAAGAAATTGAGAGGCCTCTGGTCTCCAGGCTCAATTTCTTAATTTGGCTATTCCTGCCGGCTCCACAAGAAATCATGGTAAGTATGTTAGGGTCCTTAAGCCCCAAACCCTAGACTACTATTAGTGGGTGGGGGCCTACCCCAAAGTAGAAACCATAACACCATGTCTGCTCTGCAGGTAGAGCAGACGCACAACAGAGTTGTCGGGATCCAAAGTGGTACTGTTTAGGCTTTCAGAGCTTAGGGTAACCCCTAAATCCCTCGACGCTGGGGGATCCATCCACAATACTAGGACTGATGCCCGTGAATCCTGGATTGTGGGTAATACAAGGGTAGCGTCGGGCCTGATCAATCAGAAGAGGTTCTGTGGTGATTATAGGGTCCAGGGCACTAGGGGTGAAAAGGAACACAGCTGTGATACACTACACTTGAGTCATACAAGGCGTGTGAGGAAACAACGCCAGCATCAATACAAATGCAGTGTGCGTCTCATGTTTCATTTCAGTGTCCTTGTGTCCTTCCGTTTGGTTCTTTTCTAGTACAAAAACTCCTAATAATCTGCGTAAACCCTTTTGGAAGAGGCACTTCTGACGTTAGTGGTTATTCTGGCTCCTATATGTTACCCATTTATGTCGGTATATAACTGGACTTCTCTGGGCGGCTGAAGCCTGCGCAGTTTAGGGTTTAGTTTAGGACTCTGATCCTTGAAACTTCAGGGGATTGGGGTTTAACCGGAGGCCTCTACGTAGATCTGTGTTGCGTTTGCTATGGCTTGTTAAGTGTTCCTGGCAAAAGACTACTGCATCGTCTTTACAGCCACGATGAACTTCAAATGAACCCTAGTTTAGGGGCAGGGCTTACCTAGATCTCCTCACTACCTATACTGCTTGCCTTATCCCCCACAAAACATAAACGGTCTATTTTTTTGGACGGCACTGGCAGAGCCTGGGTCTGAAATCCCTATGTCATCAATCCTTGCTGCTACCGCCTCAAACCCTGGGCAGAAATCACGATGCCTGAGGCTGAAACCTTTCCAAAGATATAGGGGTTCCCGTAATCAGTCATGGGTACTATTTTGGGGGGTCTCCAAGATAAGAGTTATATTGGGGTCTGTATTGGGGTCGACTTATTTTGGGAAACTAGCATGTTGTGCAAGGTCCCCCGCTGGAAATCATAATTTTCACTGTGTCTTCTATCTCTAAAGCTCCAAGTAGCCGTTTAAGTAATCCGTTGTGGTTACTATTTACATAGGCATTGCTTTTACTAGGTCTAGGGCGCGCATGTACATTTGTATACGTAAATAAGGAGCATGCAACAAACGAGAAATCCTTCCTCTCTATGATGGGCTTTCAGGCTAGGATTCACCTTTGCACCATGAGACAGCGAAGACCAACCCTCGAATTCCACCTTAAACCCTAAACTCCATAATTATAGTACCCCTTACGTAGAGAGAAGCTGAGTATCTGGGGACCATATTATGATATACCCCAAGCCATATTCATCTACTTAAAGGGGACTATAAACCTCAAACCCCAAATGCAGCCCGGAAACTCTCCGATGAGACCAGGGACAGGACCTCTTGCCTGGAAGCTGCACTCCGATCCAAAGTATCATGCTTTGAAGAATTAGGTCCTCGTTAAAGGGGATATATAGGGTTTAGGGTTTAGGGTCCATGTACCCAATAATTGGGTACTTAGGGTTTTGGTAGTAGTAATTATAGTACAGGTTTTGGGTAAGTGAAATTCTATTAGGTACTTGGACCCTTAGGGTCATGGACTGCCATGAACTCATCACATTTACGGAGCAGATCACAAGTATCCACGACCTGCAAGCAAGGACTG
Source organism: Symbiodinium pilosum (assembly GCA_905231905.1). Taxonomy (NCBI): domain Eukaryota; class Dinophyceae; order Suessiales; family Symbiodiniaceae; genus Symbiodinium; species Symbiodinium pilosum. The sequence continues at coordinate 840 of CAJNIZ010047792.1, read as the reverse complement.
CTGGAAGGCTTCAGTACGTGTGACCACGCTCTAAGCTGCCAGTGAACAGGCAGCTCTTGTGGTAAACCACATGACGCACAACCAATATAAGCCCTATATAACATCAGTGTCCATGTCATTTTCCATTCTGCCCTCGCTTCAGTTCTCGTGTGTTGTGCCCCACACTCAATGCCCCAACACAAGTTGAACCGAGTGGTTACACCACACAAGGACTCCGTGCAGAAAATGATATCAATTCATGTGAGGGTCACTATTGCCTTCTGGGTCTTAAATGCACACCCTGCCAAAGCTGGAGAAAATCTAACTACAACCTAGACAAACTCCCTGGTCCACACAAGCATGTCCACGTCCATCTGCTGCAAATGTTCATAGTGACTTGGAATATCCCATGCAGATATGCAACACATTTGTGCTTCTGCTCAGTGTAAGAACCCCCCAACAAATTCCTAAACTGTAAACCCTAGACCCCAAACCCCTAACATTGGGAAACCTTAGGTGGAACCCCCACCCTGTAATAGCGGTATAATAAGACCCTAACATTACCATGGTTACTATTTCCCTTGTAGTCATTAATACTGGGTGGGGGTCCACCTAAGGGAAACCCCTTACGCTAAACCCTAAACCCTAATTACACCTTCAACCCCCGACATTGGGAAACCCTCACTTGAGCCATGGTCTAAACTCCTAGGATTCCCCTTAATAAGCCCTATAACAGTCCCCTATAGAATCCCCTATATAACCCCCTGAAGGAGTTTAGACTATGGCTCATGTGTCCAAGAAGGTTTCGCCATACCCCTCCCCAGCTCGCCAGGGCTTCTGAGAGACACTCTGGAAAGCTTA
>CAJNIZ010047789.1:2334-34953 GCA_905231905.1 Symbiodinium pilosum | reverse complement strand
AGCCATCCCAAGGGGCATCAGATCTCGGGAGATCAACTCCCTTTTCACCTTGGCCGGGCTTACAGATTGGGATTTAGGGTTCAGGGCTGTAGGGTTTAGGGTTTAGGGATTTAGGGATATAGGGTTTAGGGATTTAGGTTTATAGGGTTACCTTGAATGGAGCTTTGTGGTTCAATGCCAGACACAATCCGTGTGTTTGGGCAGTTCTCGTCCCCTTTGTCTAGGGTGACACAAGCTTAGTGCTGTCCTTACATCCTACACCATTTTGTTGGTTGTCCAAATTATGGTCCCTTTTTGGATCCCTATTCTACTACGGCACTTAAAAATTTCGGGTACCCAAAAAGGGACTAATAGGGTATATAGAACCCCAATATAGTAGTTTCCATTTTCTTTTCCATTATCCCCATAGAGCCCCAATATAGCCCCTATAATCCCTATATCTAGGGTACCCAAAAAGGGACCAGAATTTTGCCAACCCGTTTGAATCAGCCAAGGATCGTTTGGGCACACGGAGGACGGAGCCCGGAATATCTGCATGACCAGACTGTATCCCCAGGGATCCAATAGGGTCTTAGGGGTTTAGGGTTCAGGTTTTAGGGGCTTAGGGGTGTAGGATTTAGGGGTTTAGGGTTACCCTAGGGATCCAAATAGCCCAATGTAGGTAATATTTACAGACTTTACGTAGGGCCCAATGTAGGCATTATTTGTATACTTGGATCCTTAAGGTATAGGAGTTATGGAGAATTATGGAGGTATGCGCTGTCGGGTACAGGGTTTCGAGGAAGCAACACGTACTAAGGCCTCAAGAAGGAGGGGGTTTATTAATCATGAGCTTACATTACTGACAATAGTAATAGGTACAAAAGGTAGTACTGATTATAGTAATTGTGCCGATAATCGTAGTGAATTATGCCATTAAGAGGCTCATCATAACGCTAGATTCTGCTGGGTTGGCTTTGGGTAGGGATCGGTGGTTTGAGGGTTGTATGGTTTAGGGACTTTGGGTAGGGATCGCTTGTCGGACCATGGCAAAATTTCAAAGGGAGGTCTACGCGTGAACAGCCCATGAGTTTCCTAAACCTAGATGATAGATAGGGGTTGTATAGGGCTTGTATAGAGGTTCTAAAAGGATTGTATACAGGTTCTTTAGGGAGCATATAGAGTTCTATAGGGGTTAGATAGTAGGTATTCTTTAGGGTTTAAGGGATATATTACTCCAATAACAGAGAATCACATGGACCAGAACATGGAAAATGCTATAGAAACTGGGATTTGGCAGGGGCTAGGATTTGTGAAAATTAGGGGTCCGCTTCGGGAGTCCCTATGCTTAGGACCATGGTATTTGGGGGTCAATGCTAAGGTCCCTGTATGTATGGAGACTATCAGATCTGCTGATCGCCTGAAATTATCAGAAATTGGTGCTGATTTTTTGAGCACATATTGTTTGAATTCATGGAATGTGTAAGCCCTAAACCCTAAACCCCAAGTGCACTTTGTCCACCACAGGATGCATGACGCTGGGGGATCGGCATGATTCCTGGGGGAGTGGGCTCATGACGCTTGGCGGCTAATATGAGCTATAGTCTAAACTCCTTAAAGGGGGGATATATAGGGGATTATACAGGGAACTACTATAGGGGTTATTAAGGGGGATACTAGGAGTTTAGACAATGGCTCATATAGGGGCCTAGATAATTACCAGCATTAGGGTTTAGGGTTTAGGGAAGGTGCGAGAAGCCTCCTGCAAAAAGGAAAGCTATGAATATTATGGTTCCATATTCCTTATATAACCATGGTGTATGGTACCTCAAATGGACCTCAACATGATATTGATAATTATTCCGGCCCCTGTACTAGAATTGCTTATTGCATGCAAGGCGTTGTGTCAGCAGCAGTAGCATCACAGTCAGTAGTACACTGAGATTTAGATTTAACTATTACCAGTGAGTGTCCAGTATTTGGACGTGATGATAGGCACTGTCACTGCTATCATCGTCAGAGACACCACATGGCATCATGACGCAAAACAATTGCAATGGCCATCCACATTGGCAATTACATTGCCACCAGGCATGCTGCTGTTGTTCATGATTGTGGCTACTAACAGCCGCTTCCTTGCATCACGATCATGAGCATATAGTTTTCGTACTCAGACCAAACCGTCCGTTGTGATTTGTTTTAGTCCTGTGGGCTTCTTTGTCATCTCTACACTCCCAGGGTGCGCGGCTCCGCGGCAGAATGGGGATTGCAGGACCCCAAAAAATAGAATATAGGGATCTTATTGGGATATATAGGGGTTATATTGGGGTAATGGAAGGTAAAATGGAAACTTAGGGTTGAGATAAGAGTCCGTGTTCCGCAGGCCCCCTACAAGTGGGAAATTATGTTGTTCAGATGTTCATGCTGGGCATAATGGCAAAGGAAGCCTAGACCTTCATCTGCTGATTACACCCAAAGCACGATGCCTTGAACTGCAGTCCAAGGCGGCTTGATGTCCAAAAGTGGGGAATCACTTCTGGGGACCTCATTGAGGGTTTAGGGTTTAGGGGCAGATGCGAGGCAAAGTGTTGAGAAGGGTGTTTGGGATCTGTCACAAATAATCCAACGAAACCCTTAATGCAGAATTCCATAGTCCCCTGATAATCCTTGAGAGTCTCCATGTATCCCTGGGGTCTAGGGTACCCCTGACTATTGTTGTTGTTACGATTGTTCTTATGACAACCATTATTATCAGTATTATGGTTAACGCCTGAAAGTTGGAAGGTGCTGAACAGAGCGGATGGGCAGTATCCAATCTTCCAACTTTCCGTTTTTCGCGTTTGGACAGGACAACCCATGGCTATGACTAAACCGCCATTGCGGAATCTTCCAACTTTGCGTTTGGGGGGATCTTGGGCCCGGCACACCGCGCACCGACACCACCCGGCGGGTAGGGAAGCAATCGGCCTGCCCGCTGATTTTGCCCTGATGAAAGAGCCACGGTCCACTGAGCACGAATTCCCGCCTCCTTTTGGGCCCTGCGCCACCAGCAGCAACGCTAAACGACGCAGCAGCACGAACATCCCCTGTATGCAGAATTCCATGTGGGCATTCATTCCAACGGATTCGGCGCGGCGGCCCTTGACAAGTTTTTGTCCTGGCCAACCTATGCCCAGGCGCGCCACGCTTTGGTTTGATTGGGTTTGAAAAGTTTTGGTTGGGTGGAGGGATGTTACACTGGAATAGGAATATTGGTATTTTTCATGAAGTTGCAACGTCTTATGCACAAATTTCAGAAAATCGTCCAACTTTGCGTTTCCTGGCCTTTTCCTTCCAAAGCAAAGAATGGCCCTCCTGGCATGTTGCTCATTGCGTGGGCGTGCCTGACGGACAGGGAGGAGACGGCCCCCTCCATTTTATTTCCAGTTGTACCTGCTTCAAACAGTTCCAACTTTCCAAACTTGGAACAAAGAAGTTGGAAGATTCCCAAGTCGAAAGATGAGCTAAACGCCCTTTTTGATGTGCAAGAATCTGGACGGCAATCGTCCAACTTTCAGGCTGAATCTGTATTATTGCTTTCTTATTATTACTACTATGATTGTTATTGCTATGGTTATTATTGTTACTGCTCTTGCTATTACTTCCCCTTAGGGTACCCCTGTTGTGAGAAACTCCCATATTTCTTCCTGTTCATGATTTCAGCCTTTGCCGGCTTCACGTGGGCAGCCAAGGAACCAGCTGACCGCGACTGTGGCAGATTTATCAAAGCTTGCTTCTTTTAAAGCGGTTTAGGGTTTAGGATTCAGGGTTCAGGGGTTTCTTTCTGATGTTTCCTGTGGGGATTAACCCTTTAAACTTTCCACCCTAAATACCCTAAATCCTAAAACCTAAACCTAAACCCTATTCCCGAGTACGCCTCCATTCCTGAGCCCCAAAGCCGAAACGTGAAACCGAGGACAAGATCGGCCCTTTCTGCTGGGCTTCCGTGGAGTATCTTGCCCTTTTAAGGCCAACATGGGAAAACCTGGTGAAAGTGTTTGCAGGGAGATGATGTGGAAGAGATAAGTTTTCGCAAGGGGTTTTCAGATTAGAGCAGCCGCTGCTAGGAATGTAGTAGATGCACTTCATACCTATGTTGCTTGATGAGGCGAATCCGCTTGAGGCAAGCACCTATCTGTTTCAAAGAGATGGACTCAAACTGGGCTTCATTCCTCTTACGCGGACCTTGTGGGGCAGGTTTTTGGATGTCCCGGCATGAGCAGAGAACGGATGCTTGCGTTTGGGTTCCTAATACAGTGGGTCTTGCAAGGAGTCTCCGCTATCCTGGGAACAGTGAGCAAACTTCAACTTGTTTCTTGGAGTAGCTCTTTCCGGGACAGAAGGCCAGTGAAGGTTCAGGGTCTGGGGCTTTACACTCCCGGAAACTAACATGGAAACCCAAAAGGAGCCCTGTAAAGACTACAGTCCTTCTGAAAGGGGACTATATGGGTTTCCATGTTAGTTTGGGGGAGTGTAGTAAGGGTTTTTCAACTGCCAAGTTCACGCTCGTAGGCGCTGTGGCGCCGTTGGAAAAGTTTCCCAAATTTGGTACCTTTTTAGGTATCCCCAGAATTAGGATTATGGCATTTTGGAGTCTATGTTGGGCCCCCCTATTTTGGGACATACCAGGTGTTCTAATGTGAGTCCATCATTTCTTGATGAAGGAGTCTTCACTAAATCATACTTAACATTCTAATGCTTCGTGCTTTGGATACAGCTAGGGCACGGTCAGTTCATGTGCAGGGGTCGCTTTATTTACAGAGAAATTGTTCTTCCATGCAGACATTGCCGTGTGTTTCCGGTTTTCTGAAGGAAGTACTGTATAACAGTTTAACATGCTGCCGATCTGCCTTTGCATCTTGAGCAAGTTTGCCGCAGACCCGACGCGGTCCTGCCAGCCCCCCATCCATGCATCGTATGGATTTCTAAAACCGTTGCAAGTGTGATGAAGGAGTCAGAATAATCAGCGAGGGCATTCGCCTGTACCTGGGAGGGCTCCCTCCTCTTTGCAACACACGGTGCACCACGTGGCCATTCTTAGCTACATCACTGCGTTGTCATTTATAATGTCTAAGGGCCTGAGACTGAAACTGACCAATCGAACCCAAATCGGGGTGCTCTGTCTTCTGGGCCGAGTCCGACTTGCAGATCAGAACCCACAATATTGGGGTACCCTTTCTGTTCTCATGACCCTATGCCGGATCGTCCCCCTCACAAACATGCAACCTCATTTTCAAAAAGGACAGTAGCCTTGATTGGCCTTTTGCGGGGATCTATTCTCTTTCCAGGTGGGTAGACTCTGAAAATCCCTAAGCCCTGAACCCCAACTCCCCTAAACCCCGAGGTATAGGCTGGCCCCGGAGAACAAATTTCCAGCCTGCATTGACGACTTCGTATCCGCCTATATCTCCTTGGCCGATATTGCCACTGGATTGTCGTGCAGTCCCTATGTGTATACCTGTGTATATATATATATGCAGGTATCAGCATTGGCTGTAGTAGCAGTTGCAATTATGTGAATCGGAGTAGTGGTCGTAGCAGCAACATTAGCTGTGGCTGTAGTTGGAGTAGCAATGGCAGTAGTTGCAGTTGCAATGGCAGTAGCAGCAGTGACAGCAGTACTTGAAAGTATCACGCCCGCGAGACCCCTCGCACTTATGGTGTGGGAGAGGGGTTGGGGGGGAAATACCTTCCCCATTGTCAGGAGATCTCGCTACATGCATGGTCTAGGTGCACCCGTTTCCCCTGTCCATGTCCAAAGCCTGGTTACGCGCGTGGTTTAAGTACATCCGGTTTCCCAAGCGCATCCATGTCCGAGGTCAATTTTGCATCATGTCCATGGGTGGAGTGCTTCCGTTTCCTCAGCACATCCGCGTCCAAAGTAAGTTCCAGTATGTCCGTGTTTTTTGCGCATTCAACCAAAGCCTCTTCCCGCGTGCATCCATGTCCAAAGCCTGGTCTAGGTACAGAAAGCCATCTCGTGAGCGCATCCATCTCCAAAGCCTGACTGTTCAACGCGTCTATGGTTGGGGTGCGTCTGTTTCCCAAGCGCATCCATGTCCGAAGCCTAATTTTGCATCACGCCCATGGTTGGAGTGCTTCCGTTTTCCGAGCACATCCGTGTCCAAAGCCAAATTACTAGTACGTCCATGTTTTTGGTGCATCCGTTTCCCACGCGCATCCGTGTCCAAAGCCTAATTACGTCCATGAGCTACATGACCACTGATGTTCCCGGGGCAGTTGTGATGTTCATTTATCAGTGTGGGTCCCTTTAGACTGTTCCCATACTTGAGCTTAGTGTTATGTTGGCGGGTCCCTTTACTACCCTCAGCGATCTTTCTCATAGTAGCGGGCTTAGTATGATGATTTGCTACATGGGTGGGTCTCCCCACGACCCTCAAAGGTTTTGCTCGTTTCGCGGGATTCATGTGGAATCCGCTCAATGCAAACCTATTGTCATTTATCATACAAGGACATTTGCTGTTCTCCGGGACTTCTCAGAAGTTCCTTTTGACTTCCAGTTTCTAACAAAAGTTCCGGCAGAGTGGTGACACCCAGTACAAATAAGAGTAGCAGAAGCAGCAGCTGTAGTAATCAGTAATCGTAGTCACAGTCGTAGTAGCAGCAGCAGCAGCAGCAGCAGCAGAAGGAGTAGAAGTAGCAGCAGCTCGCGCAGCCAGTGAAAGGGCTTACTGCTACAGCCAGGCTACTGGAGACTAATGCTAAACCCTAAACCCTAAACTCTAACTAGTAGTTTCCACTTTCTTTTCCATTATCCCTATATTACGCTATATCACCCTTGTATTCTGCATGGGCTGTGCATGGGTACCTGCTTTAATGTCAAGTTTCTGGGCTTCAAGTCTTAAGGATACCCGAACTCTTTTAGGCACCCGCTGTAGTGTCAATTTTTAGGCAGCAAAATAGTACCTTCCCTCAACCCTAAACCCAAAATGAAGTTGTGTTAATGAAAATGCATAGCTTCACGTTCCTAGGGCTCAATATTGGGGTTAATATTGGGATCATGGAAAAGAAAATGGAAACTAATTTACAGGGTATATATCAAGGTTATATTGGGGTCAACATTGGGATACTTGAGGCTCAAGATCTTCCATTAGAACTGTAAGACTCCTACGCTCTGTCCCTCAGCATTCCTTACTCTGACGCTTGCTCTTGCCAGTAGTAGTACCAGTACCAGAACGAGAAGAACTAGTGCCACCAGATTGACCCAACAACCCTAAATGTTTGGGGGTCACATATTCAATGAAAGCGGGCACCACGTTACTGCAAGTAACTTAAAATCTCAAGGGTGGAAGATCTGAGGCTATGGGCCAAGAGTTTGGGTACAATCCGAAGCGCATGATCATCGCTGGCGTGTCTGCAGGTAGGCTACCGGGGACTTGTGTTCCGAAGCTTTATCTGGGATCGCCCCAAACCCAAAGCCGGGCCCAGGGTTTAGGGTTTAGGGTTTAGGTCCTTATAAGAAGAGTGATAGCATACTGGGGTCTACCTTGGGGTCCCCCTATATATAGATCTGGAAATCCACATCTGGAGGTTTGTGGGTAGTTATAAGTAATTCGGCTTCTGCGTGGTGAGGTCTGAGAACGCTATTTGTGACTTGCAGTTACCTAAAAAGCCGTACGGAATCGCGGTGCAGCCCTCATGGCCCTAAGTACAGCCTTGCGTACTGCCCACTCATTAACAGTTAGATATTATTTATAATATAGCCTGTAGAGCCCTTTCTAAGACCCCTATTATAGACTCTTAATGGGCGGGGCAGGAGTTCAACAGCTACCCATTAACTTGACAGCAGACTCCCAATGGCCAGGCACCAGCCCGCAGAGCAGCACCATCTACTAGAAGCTATTGCTCCATACTAATGTAGACCCATGATTGATAACCCCCTCCCCTTAATAGGGATTATAATAGCATTAAGGCCCTTAAAAAAGGGGGTTAATTAATCATGGGTCTACATTAGGTTTAGGATCTTGGGTGAGATCGTAACTAGTAGAACAGAGGTTGAAAAGTGTTGGTGTCATTGCCATTAATCCCCAAACTCAACACTGACACCTCTATTGCAATATATGGCATGGCAACTGTCAGGCAGCTGCTGCAACCTGGATGGGGGAGAAAGTGACTAGGGAGGTGTCTAATTATCGCCCAGGTTGCCAGAAGAAGTTCCTTAAGTACAGAATGGTTACCTGGATTGTAGGTAGGCTCTGCCATGTATTCCTGTGAATGACTGGATCGTGGACTCTCTCTCGGTAGGGCTGGATACATAATCAGGGTGGAGTTGCCTAGATTGATGTATGGGATCGTATGGGCATATGCCGAAGTTGTGGTGCCCTTCTTGCACCCTTCATCAGCAACCTAGAGCTTCTCCGACGCTCTATAAATCAGTTTAGGGTTTAGGGCTTAGGGGATAATCAACGTGGTCCCCATCGTCGATACAAGGACAAGGCCTGTCTTATTGCCGAGCAAAAAAGACATTATTTTCCCAGTATCCCAATATGATATAACCCCTATATAACCCATTATGGTAGGTTCCGTTTTCTTTTCCATTGTCCGTATAAAACACCATTTTTATACAGTAGTTTCCATTTTCTTTTTCCATTGTCCCTATATTATACAGCCTCTATATGACAGCTATAATCCCTGTAGTTTCCATTTTCTTGTCCATTATCCCAATAAAGCCCCAGTGTAACCCTATATAACCCTATAATCCCTTACATAACCCTATATAAACCCTATAATCCCTCATATAAGCCTATATATACACCCTATAATCCCTTATATAACCCTGTATAAACCTTATAATCCCTCATGTAACCCTCTATAAACCCTAAAATCCCTTATACAACCCCATATAAACCCTATAATCCCTCACTTACATAACCCTATATGAACCCTATAATCCCTTATATAACCCTATATGAACCCTATAATCCCTTATATAACCATGTATAAACCCTATAATCCCTCATATAACCCTCTATAAACCCTAAAATCCCTTATATAACCCCATATAAACCCTATAATCCCTCATATAACCCTCTATAAACCCTAAAATCCCTTGTATAACCCTATATAAACCTTATCATCCCTCATATAACCCTATCTTAACCCTATAATCCTTTATAGAACCCTGTATAAACCCTATAATCCCTTATATAATCCTATATGAACCCTATAATCCCTTATATAACCCTATATAAACCCTATAATCCCTTAAATAACCCTATATAAACCCTATAATCCCTTATAGAACCCTATATTACCGGTTCAGGAGGGCTGGTCGCGGCACATGCAGCACTACGCTTGGATGCGAGCTTTCAGCCGCCCGTGGCCCTTCTGCGGCTGTTTGGCAATCTAGAATGGGTTATATAGGGGCTATAAATGTAGGGATAATGGAAAAGAACATGGCAACTGTTTTAATGGGTTATAAATTAGGAGGACTCCCCGCCCTGGACTGGACTATAAGAGGAATACAAGAGGACCCTAAAATAATCTCTATTATCCCTTACAGTCACTATTACAGGGTGGGGGGTCCACCTAAGTTGTATATGGGATTCAGGGCTCGTGGCAGGAGGCCAGCTTCATACGCACGAATGGCAGTCAAGGCAGATTTTGCGTGGTGTTTGTCTTTGAGAATGCTGTCTTTATATGCCAAAACCCTGTCGCTTGCACGCGTTTTCGACTCTAAGTTGGAGACCCACCAGAAGACCTTGTCTCTTTTTTGTTGTTTCTCTCTACCTCTCTCTCGCTCTCTTCTCCCCCCTCTCTTTCTCTCCTCTCTCTCTCTCTCTCTCTCTCCTCTACTTGTTGTACGTGTCGAGTGACTGGTTCCATGTAGAGAGCGGCCCTGCAACACCTTAGACTTCTGACGTGTGTACAGACAGGTTATGACTATCAGGGAGTTTGTTGTTTGTATCCTTGGAGTTTGTGCCGTTGAGTTCGTTGGACTCCTAAGCATGGAACACAACCATTAATCGCCAATTTAAGGGTACAACCTTAAAGTCCCTGATTTTAACAGACGCTGTTTCTCCTGTCATCGAAGTAAACTGCAGGCCTCAACTTGTAACTTGACGCTTGAAGTCAAGCGCCTACGTTCTACCCTTTGGATGTTAAGCATGCTGCCTGCGAAGCGCACTGTCCTTGAGCTACCCGCGCCGGGTCCAAAGCTTGTTCAATATGGGGGTTTCCTAAAATTAGGAGTTCCATTTTGGGGGTCCCAATAATAAGGATTCTAGTATTTTTGGGTTTATATGGGTGTCCTCCTATTTTGGGAAACTACCATATCACAGAAGACTTGTTCTTGAGTCTTGAGTGCAAAGAAGGTTTGCTCTTAATCTCAGCAGCTGCAGCACTGGCCGCAGGGGTGACGGTAGCATCACTGGCCAGGTTCATCTTTCAGCCAAACCTCAGCATTCATATTCACCACGCGGTTTAGGATTTAAAGTTATGGGTTATAGGGTTCAGGCTCCACCAGGGTCACTGAGATATTGAATGGGAAGGCCCATTCTTCCTATCGAGCTCATAAAAATACAGCAGACTAGATGTAACTGCAATGTTTTAAAATCAGAAGAAGAACCGAACTTCCATCTTATCGGGCTGAAGCACTATATAACCCATTATACTAGTTTCCATTCTCCATTATCCCCATATAACCCCAATAAAACCTTAACATTACCCCGACGGGTCGCAGGTATCCCATGGCAGACCCGGAAATGCGCGCCAACTCGCATACGCTCTTCGGAGGTTTGCCATCCTGTCCTTCGAGGCCCTGCAATGTAGGGTTTAGGGTTGAGGATTTAGGGGTTAGGGTTTAGGGTTTACGCTTTAGGATTTAGGTCTATAGGGTTTAGGGCCAGAGTTTAGTTCGGTTTAATTCTCCCCCCCCCCCCTCCCGCAAGTTCCGGGCGGACCAAGCTCGAAACAAAGGTAGGGGAAACTGGGGCTCGTAATAAAGACTTTGGGGCCTGAGCTCTCCCAGAGTAGACCTAGGAGTAAGAGAAGGAGTCGGAGCAAGAGAAGTGCGAGTAGGAGTAAGAATAGGGGTAAGAGTAGGAGGAGGGTCTACTAAGAGATCGATAATTTCTGGCATCTCGGCAGTTTAATTTTAGGAATTTGCACACTTGAGCCTACTTTGGCTTAGCTTGGTTGAGAAAAACAATAGAAGCTCAATTCACAAATTCTCTTAAACTTAATGGCAACAGATAAAATTAGGAAGCCACCTCTGGGGGGTATTTTGTCATGACCACCCCTTTGTTAATCTGGTCTGAGGGTTTTTAAAGGGTAGCTTTGGAGATTCGATTTTTGAAAACAGTTTAGTAAGAGATCGATGATTTCTGACATTCTGCAGCTTTGGAATTTGTAGGCCTGAATCTACTCAGGGCTGGCTTGGTTGAGAGACGTCATAGAGGCTGAATTCAAGAATGTTTTCAAGATATTTCTGAGAAACGTCGCTCAAAGCTACAGGAGATTCAGCTCTGTGGACTTGGCATCTGCAGCAGATGCAGATGGAAAAGCGGCTGCCTCTCTTGCAAGTCTCAGATGGCAGACAGGTACTTTTTCAATCAGCTGCAGCACTCTTAGCCGGGCTCTGCCGCAGTGAGCTGAGGCCAGTGCTCTTTCGGATTCTACTTACATCCGCACACAAGCAAGCAGCAAACTCTTCATCTGCATTCGTTAAAGTTTCAATTGCGAGCCTTGATTTTCACGGGGTTTGAGGCCGGGGAATTTTACTATTACCACCCCTTCAGAAAGTGGACCTCCTGACCGCCCAATATGTGCATAGGGGATATCAAGCAAATCATAGGTTCGCAAAGAAATAAGATCAAATTGAAAGATGTTGAATTATCTTAGGATTCTCTGGCCGGGGAAATTTTTATTATTACCACTCCCTTTTATAATAACTAACCCTACATTAAGCAAAACAAGAAGCACGGAAGTTTTGTGGGTTTTCTTAGTAATGTCCTACCCCGAATACTACATGGTACACAGCTACATTACTTCATTCCGCTTTTTTTGTATGTTACCAGGATACCATGAGATCATATCAATGTCCATTTATTCCGCTTATCATTCTGAATCTTCTTCGGTAATTCGCAAGCCGGAGCCCTCCAACTACCCTCTATGGCGGGTGCTACAAACTCTTACTCGGTAGGGCTAGTACCCAACCAGAACCCCAAATTCAGGGATCCTGGCTACAGCATTTTGAGGGGTACCCCGTCGCGTTTGGGGGCTGAAAGGTGTTCAGATGCGGCTCCTGCGCGTAATGACCCCCTCTGCCTGACTTGCCAGGTTGAAGCAAAGGAGTTAACAGAAAAAAAAACGTCAGCCGAGTTCCCAAACTCATCAAATCCTAAAAGCCTGCACACCAAACTCTGAAGCTGCATGGGTGTGAGTCGATGTGGAGGTATTTGCGCTTGAGTTGGGACTGGCTGCTGACAGAGGAGGGAAAGGAGACCGGGATGCAGGTGTCTTGGTATGAGAACGCTTCTGAAGGTTTTCAGGTTCATATGAGCTACCGTCTAAACTCCGTAAAGGGGGGGTTGTATAGGGCATTATATGGGGGACTACTATAGGGCTTATTAAGGGGGATACTAGGAGCTTAGACTATAGCTCATATAGGGTTTCATATAGGGATTGAGGGTTGGGGGTTGGGGCTTAGCATCTAGGGCATATTTCATGGTTTAAAGTAGCTTGGTAGTCATCCCCTTCTACCCCTACCCCCCTTTTCATGTTAGATACTCCACCAGAGTCATGTATTGGTGGAATATGCATTGGGGCAGTGGGACGGCAGGTTTACCAGAAGTGTCTTGGTAGGAAAGAGGGGTTTCTGCATATCAGGTTCCGTTTTGAAGATCACATCTTCGGCGCATAAGCTAGTTTTCCCAAAGAATGGGGCCCAAATATAGACCCCCAAATACTATAATTCTTATTACTCGCACCCCCAACAGGGTACCCTTAATCTTGGGAAACCCCCCTGTAATCCTGATTTTGGGAGACCCCCATGATGGGGACCCTTATGCATTTCTGCGGACGGCATCCTAGTGGTCTGGCAGGAAAGCTCAGCATTAATCAGTTTATAGTCCCCCTTAAGTAGATAGAATATAGGGGTTATAGGGGTTTTATAGGGATAATGGAAAAGAAAATGGAAACTACTATTTAGGGTTTAGGGTTTAGTGCAGGATATATAGCAGTCGACATTGCAGCATACCTATACATGAAGCAAAGCAAAACAGGTAGGAGACCATTTTCTGGATAGTGCCCCGATGCCTTCCATTCAGGCCTTTGCAATACATAATCCCCGATATATCCCTGTGCAGCCCAGTTTTCATTTTGTTGTCCATCTCAAGTTTTCCATTGATCCTCCATTAGTTGACTACTTTTCCAGGGAGATGTTAAATCTCTGTTGTTCATCTCAGAGCATGCTCGGTTTACAGCCCATCATACTCCCCTCCCCCTCGTTCAAAACCCCCTCTCCTTAACATTAAATTTACATTTTATGGTAGACTTCAATATCTTGGGAATAGTTAGTAACAGGTTGCGCGGGGGGAAATATCAGGGGACGGGGTTACTTGTTTTACAGCCCCTCATACCCTAAATCCTAACTGCACAACCCCTCTGATGGTGCCGGCAGCTCAGTGTCTTTTTTTATAGTCATGATCTAGATAAGGTCTAGGGTTTAGATCGACTCTCAACTTTATGCACCCAGCCGGCACCGAGATCCTTGAAGCCAGGACTCCAATAGCCGTATTCAGTTGCCCAATTCTCATCATTCTCAAGGCGCCAAGGCCAAACTTACAAATTAGACCTTACTTTGCGAAATCCAGATCTCAGACCTACATCCAGGATCCCTGCCGCATCTTGCGTGTGTGTTCATTGTCAGTATGGACTTAGGTCTCAGAAGCACGTCTCCGCGAGGACTTCGGGGCTTCGGGCGTTTGCGGTCCAGAGATATAAGATTCTTGAATGAGAGCTGTGATAGTCTTTTGTACATTCCCCCTCTTCCCAACCACAGTCCCTCAGATTACGGTAGTGCGCCTTTTGATTGCTGCAGGGTTCCAGGCTTAGAGTGTAGGCAAGGAAGTTGGGATGTTGAGGCCAAGATTGCGAGGAGGCTGTGCCATTCCTCACTCTTTGAAGTTTCAACCTGCCGTGGCAAGGGACCATACAGAAAGAAAGAACACTCAGAAAAGCTTGGGCAGGGTCGGCATATTGTGTAGGAGTGCCTCGCATTGAGCGTTCGGGACAAGTCTTTCCTGGCTATGAAGTTAGGTAGGAACCACTAAGCAAGAGTCAAGCTACATGTACTATAGTCTGAATTTCTAAACGGGTTAATATAGGGCATTATACTTGGGGAGTATTATATCGCTTACTAGGGGGGATGCTAGGGGTTTAGACTATACTCGTAGCTCATATAGCCTATTTTCATTACAGATGATTTTTCTGCCATCGTGACCAGCACTACAGCACTCGTTTTTCTCAAGATGTGTATGAGCAGATATGGGAGGTTCTTTAAAGGCATAAACCTGCACAATCCTTTAGGGGGAACTGCAAGATATGTGATAAGTGGGCTTTAGCTTAAACTACCGCAGCCGCCAGAATCAGGACCGCATCATGTACATGAGTCTGTAACTCTCTAAACCTTGTGCCCTGCCACATTGCTTATGCCGATTGCTGGTTAAAAGGGGGTGGGGAAGCTAGCACTGGTATTCTGGTGGGTGTATATGCAGAGATTTTATTGGCCAGATGAAGAGCAAATTTTCACAATCCCTAGACACTGCTTAAGGAAGACCCAAGCATTTTGCTTCTTCTGATGCCCAAAAGTCTCTAAGGGTCCTGAAGGGTCCTCCCGATTGTCACATCCCCTATTCTTGTTCCCGAAGCCCTATCGCTAAACCCGATCCCTGTATCCCGTGTAAAGGTCCCTAACGGACCATTCTTTCAGAGACTCCCCAAACTGGATTGCTTCCAAGACCCACAAATTCAGCTACCATCATATAGGTCTCTAGCAAACAACATGGCTTCCTTTTAGTGGTACCTAATTTAAGTTCCCTAACACAAACCGGCCCAAACAGGCCAGCCTCCTGACAGCCAATTGGAAGCCACTTGACGGTCGCAAGGCTGCCGTCCACCCTCGTTTTGCTTTTGGGGTTTGTAATAAGGGGATTTTTGGTAACCCCAACCCCCAACATACGGACCCCATAATCATCATATGATAGTTGTAAGGTCCTAATTTTGTGGGTTGGGGTTACCAAATCCGTTTATTAGTTTTGGGCTCGGGACTTCATGGCGTTGAGTTTGTGGCGTGTGGTTTGTCCACAGCTGTCTGTGTGATTCCTTTTTTCGCTTGTTTTGCTTTTAGCACGTGGCTAGAAGATACTGCCCCAAAAGGGTGGTGGGCCACATCTTAACTATGCTTCAGTACGCAGCGCAGCGCGAAGTCGTGGATGGGAAGGGATCCGGCGCGTACTCAAGGTTTAGAGTTTATTCAGCCGGGGCGGGGGGCTTTATGGAGTCTGCTTAGGATTGATTGTCTCAGAAGACGGGACCTCCGAATAAATACGATGATTTGCAGTGATGAAGACACTTCAAGGTATGCACCGTTGCTTGCCACATGTTGTAATCCCTTCGCCCCTGGCAAAAAAATCATTCCTCGTGGAATTGCGGACATATCTAGTATAAGTGGTGCTTAGCATTCAGGGGAAGGTATCTTCCAGCTGAGGTTCCCTACAATCCATTGAACTGCAGGTGCACCTCTTGTAGAATCCTGGAATGAACTAAGGCACGTGCTGAGGTCACAATGGATCTTATCTGTTTGTATTTTGCATATGCCTCTCAGTCATACCTGCCTATGACCTTCCCATAGGAGCCAGAATTCTCCAGTCGGGAGGACAGGAGCTTTTGTTCTGCCACCAGCCTTTACCCACTGACTCAAGAGGTCTGCTATAATTGGGCGTTGAACGTAAACATCTCGCTTTTCATATGTAACACCNNCCCCCCCCCTCCCAAAAAAAAATAACATTCATAACGCGGACACTCAGGCTTTGAGGAGCATGTTTGCTCTTGCTTGTAGGATGAGCTAACTTGGTTAGACAACGCACAGCAGGTGGGTTCTTAGCTGACTAGGGGTCTAGCTTGGGCTAGGCTCAAACGCATTAAGAGTGCGGGTATACTAGGAATGTATAAGGACTCCAGTACGACTACCAGCCATTATCCCTTGTGTCCACGATTAGCGGGCGGGGCCTTAGCCAAAATTAGATCTTCGAACCTACACCAGCCCAGTTTCCATTTGAGGTTCCATCATGTGGATAACATCACTAAAGCACATACCCTAAACCCTCCTACACCTATATAAACGCAGCTATTGGGATAGTAGCCCCAAAACTTTGGTGGCTCTATAATATATAACCTAGCAATGAAGGCCTAGATTGACGTCATCCGCAGGGTAGGTTCTATAGTTCTCCCACAAGGACTCACTGTAAGATGTACTTCTGGTATTAGAATCATCTCTGATCGTTGTTATTATGCCCATCTTTGTGATTAGTACTTTTTTGTCATTCTTTACGCTATTGTAATTAGTGGAGTACAATTATTGTTACCGCTGTTGTTATTATATTCCCTCACAACTTATAGGAATCTTGTCATTCGAATGCCTATCGGAGACTTGTGATTTATTGTCCGACACTTGAAGATTTTGGCCCCATCCCACATGGGCCTAGTCGCGGAGGCTCTTTCCGAAGAAGGTATAGGGTTTGCGGCAAATGATGGGTTAGGGTTTAGGGTTNNTCTGGGTACATTATAACAAGATCCCCATACAACCCATTTTCTATCTACTTAATTAAGGGGAACTATAGGGTTTGCATAGTGCTTTGTTGTTTTGACTCTTGCATGGATTTCCTCTGCTGTCGCTGCATCCTGTCAGGTGTTTGAAGGTTGTATGGGCTGTGATAAGAGCTGGGTCGAATCTACTACCCCCTGGTTTACCCGGTTATTTACGGTTTAGCGTTTAGGGTTTAGGCGGTTATTTGATGATGCTGGGGCTTAAGGCTAGTTAAGCGGGAACCTTGGGGGTGGTAGTACTGGGGGTTAAGGGCAAAAAGGGCTTAGGGTTTAGGGTTTAGGGTTTAGGGTTTAGGGAGCTTGAGAGGTGCTCATCCTTCTGGCAAGCTACGACTGCCTACATGATGAAGGCCGCGATCCGATCATTTGAATACAGCTGTAGGTGTAGGGGTCATTTATAGGATATGTGGCACTGTTGGGGCTGACCGGGAGAGATCTTAGTTTCAGGGAGTTAGGGTTTCAAGTTCCAGGGTTTTTGGCGCAAACAGGTTTGGTAGTGCTGAAGATCTAGAATCCGAGACAGTATTTTGGCACTAGTGCAGCGGAATTACAGTGTTAGTCCTGTATACAGTTAGGCAGTAGGCCTCTTCATTGACCTGCGTCTTCGGGTTGTAGCAAACCACCACAAATTAGAATTCCTTTCGTAATTAGGGTTTAGGGTTCAGGGATAGGGTTTGCACAACAGCTAGGATTCCCATAGTAGTATAAGATAGTAACATTAGCAAGAAGTATACTTGTAAAGATATCAATAGTAATGCGAGTAATAGTAGTAATAGTAGTACTGTGCGAAATGCGAAGTGGAATAATACTGTTAAGAAATAGTAGTAATAGGAATACTAATACTAGTTATGATAGTCACAGTAATGGTCTTCATAGTAATAATTTAGTAATAATAGTTCTAATTGCGATAGCGTTCTCGATTCTACCCCTTTGCGCGGTCGGGGCATTTGTTGTTGCTGGATACAGCGAAGCTCTAGCTGCAAGGTGGACTTTCAGGAAGAGTCTAGGCCCTAAACCCTAAACCCTAGGGGGCAGCCGACACCCGTTCGGCTGGCTGCAGGCTCCTGAGAGAGTCCTGGTTTAAAAGGGGGCAGCAAGATTAGATAAGATTGGAGTAGAAGCCTGAGCATCTGAGATGTCATCTATTTGGTTCCCCCAGTATCCTCACGTAGAGTGGGGTAGAAGCCCGTCCTCATCAACTCTACCCTCCCAAAACCGTAAACCTGCCTTTCCACTACCGTGCGGTTGCTTAGCCCTAGACCATTGTAAGAACACTGTTCCCTAAACCAGCTAAACCCCAACCCCAAGCCGCTAAGCCCTAAAGTCCATGCACGGCACTAAAACCTGAAAGCCCTACACCCTTTACCAAGGGCTCCTCTTGGCAAAGCACTGCGAGTCTGCGGGGGTAGATGTCATCCGCGTTCCTTGCCTAGGGTTTAGGGTTTGGGTTTCGGGGCTCAGCGAGTAGGATGAAAGCTTTAGGGCTTGGGGTTCGGACTTTGGCATTTACTGTATAAGTCAGGGTTCGGGATTAGGGAGGGATGATTTAGGGATCCACAGGTCTAGGGTCCAGAAACAATAGTGGTTTACAGCTACAGGGCACAGAGAAGAACGTCGACTGTTGAAGAGAGTTTATACGTTTTTTCAGGGGTTCTCTTTCTTCGGGCGTTCTTGTAGGAGGCAACGCCTTGTGTTTGCTTGGGCGGCCAATGTTTGGAAGCATGGTGTCTTGAAGTGGGGAAGCTGCCTTCATCGGACTCATGGCAAGTTGTATGGTAAGCAGGTGGCACGCAAAGGGTTTAGGATGAGATCTTCGATTTCATATGGTGGTTTCTCAAATTAAACCTTAATTCCTAGCCCCAACACATCCCAAAACCTTGTCCCGAAGGGGGACCCCCCAATCCCTATCTATTCCTCAGGTCCCCAAGCGCCCCCTATTTTCAGAGATTCCTATCTACTCGGCTCTACATAGTTTGGAGGTTGTCCTTTCTTGCCGCAGCAACCCAGTAGCCAGGCAACAGTTGACTGCTAAGCCAGGATGAGGTGCAAAAAGATGCTTGCTATTGTTGCTGGTTGGTGGGTGTACACAGGAGTGTGGAATACCAGCAGCTCATAATCATCTAACTTTCTGGGGAACCGGTTTGTAACCCTTGAGGCTTGCAAAATAGCTTGGTGTGTACCTTTAAACCCTTACCTGGACCCCTACACCAAGACCCTTGTTTAGGGCATCTGACTTTTTGCCTAGTCTTTCCTGCCTACAATAAAATAAGGTACCCTAAAATGTGGTTAGGTTTAGGTATCTATTACAACGCATCCCCACTATTCAGGAACAAAAGACCATGACCCTAAATCCCAATACCCTAGACCCGAAACCTTAATCCCCAAACCCCAAACCCAAAATCCCAAAACTGAGCTCAGGTAGATGCAGAAGGCTCCCACGCCGTAGCTCACATGGTGGACAAGAAGGTAGCCATGATGTCAATCAGAAGATTGTGTGCCGAGGGTTTAGGGTCTAGGGCTTGGGGTTTAGGGTTTAGGTGTCTTAGGGTTTAGGCGTCTTAGGGTTTAAGCGTTAGGGTTTAGGCGCCTTAGGGCATTGGGTTTTGGGTTTAGGGCAGACGCAGGGAAAGCCACAAGCGATGGAGTTTTTGTGTGGTGGTCAGGGTTCGTAGGGAAAAAGGGAACATAATTCCCATATTCCCTCCCAAGAACCAGTGAGTCCTTCGACATTTCAAAATTGTGGATCCTTCTTTCTAGATTTCGCATCTACAGATCCTTTCCGTGCGCAAGTTTCAGAGGACCGTGCTTTTGACACTACTTTTGTGGTCAGCTTGGTAGGTCAAAACTGAAGCTAAGCATCGCCGCTCCTCAGTCAAGAGCCAAGGCAAATCCCATAAATGTTATTACAAACCCTGAAGCCTAATTAGTAGTTTCCAGTTTCTTTTCCATTATCCCCTATATTCCCCCTATGCTACTATATTTTAATCCCCTTGGAGTCTAGGCTTTAGAGAGCGCCTTTGCAACAGCCGAGGCAAAGACGGAAGTTTTCGAGGCATTCTCCAAGCTTGTCAGCACTCACAAGCTTGCTGATGGGGGCGCTTTGATGGGAGCATGAGGGCGCAAGTGGATGAAAGACGGACGACAGTCTTCTGCAATGGTATCTCTCTTGTAGATTACGGCAACAGATTGAATGATAACACTTGCACACTCCTGCGCAACCTCATAACGCTGTACTTATAATTGTGCTGTGCAGGCTTCAACAAGCCTGCGTTTCGGCACTCATATTCCCCGTTTTCCGGAGCTGGTACAGCAGCTGCTTAAAGTCTTTAATGCTTAGCCTCAATCTGCCACAGCTCCCTGCACTACGTTAGCTACGAGGCAGGGAGAATTTTCGGAAGCCGCATAGTGGCTCTCCAACTTAGACCTGCTGACAGCAAGAAACTGCCCAAAAATGAGACCTTCAGCCACGTGGCTGAAGGTGGAGGTTTCCCAAAATGCGGGGTATATCTCTTTTCTACGTTGATTGGGGTCCCCCGCTTTATGGAAATTATCAGCTAAAGAGTCGCAGGTTCAGGTTCTTGGGGTTGTTGTACCTTTTTTTGTTTGCAAGATCTTGGCCCACATGTGATTCTAGTGGTAAAGTGGGCTTTTGGGGGTAAACGGGGCCGTCGGGGTGCCGGGAGGATAACACTACGTAGCGCTGACATGTCTTCATGGTCACTGGAGCTATCTTGAGCCAGGCCAGCTTTCCTGTAGTGTTCTGCAGCCGATGCTCCGGGGTTCAGGAAATCTCTTTTGCTGCACATCCATCTTTATCTGAAAGCGTTCGAGCTTGTCATCCAGAGGTCAGTTCGGTGTGTTTGGAAACAGGAGTTCCCTGCGGCAGGTGCCCATCACGGGTCTTTTAATGCTGAGACTTGCAGTTGCAGTGGTTGCACTGAAGAGAAGGAGAGAACACATGTAGTCAGACCTTATAGAAGGGCCTACAGGGGTTATATAAGGTTGTTTAGGGTTCAGGGTTTAGGGTATCAGCGTCTGTAAGTCTACTCATTGTGCTATTACAAATGCACGCGAGTCTACAAACCGATTCTGATTAATTGCCAGTACCCACCAGGTTCATTCAGCTATGCAGTATATACTCCCCGCCCCAAGGAAGGTATATGGGAACCCATTGGGGTATCTACTACATGGATGCATGGACTGACATTGTTGGTCTTTTTTGGGTCATAACTCCCAGTCGTAGGAAGAACCCTAAGTCGTAAACCGTGTGACGCTGCTTCAAGGCGTGAAGTTCTCAACCCCAAGCCCTAAACCCTAAACAGGGGTATAGAGGTCTGAACCAACTTGGGAAATGTTGTTACCATTAACTCCTATGCAACCCGTAGACAGAAATACAAGATAATGTTTTTAAGGCCGCCCAAACCTACCCTAAACACGAAAGTTCTCAACAGTATGGGTCCAGCGCCTCGCAGAGTTGCGCAAGCTGCGCATTATCCGAGTCTGACAAAATGGGTGCTAGTGCATAAAGGCCCAAGGGGCGCATGGACATGACCAAGGTTCCAGAGTCACGGGTGTCTTTACTGGGTAGTTTTGTAGTATAGCATGGTATGTATTACAATATAGTCTTGTATATTGTAATATGTTATAGTATACCTCCCCTTTGAAAGTTTCAATTTCAAAGCGCGGTTTACGAAGGTGGGATCACATCCTCTCGCAGGCTCCAGCAGCACGGGCGCCCAGATGCACCGAGCACGTTTCGATTTGTGCTTTGTGGAGGGATGGTACTGAGATCATAGTAGGCAGGGAGGTTCCCTTTGAAGTAGTTTGTAGAAGAATTTGGTTGATCCCAGCGGCTAAGGTTCCATCTAGCTTCGGCTTCTAGCTCTGCATAATCATGTTCTCAGTTGGCGTTATAGAGTGGGATTCCTCCCCGTGAGTCAATTTAAATGCTGATGCAGCGTTCACCATGCTGATCATCAACATCTTCTCACCGCCAGGCTCACCGCCAGGTGTTTTGAGCCATCTGAAGACTTGAGGTTGACATGCTGTATGTACGTTAGGCCTACAGCTTCGTGATCCACTCGTCTATTGTCTAAGGCGTACGTACACGAGATGTGAACAGCACACTGCTAAGTGGGGCTCCTTCATTTTGTGCGCGGTCGCAGTTACTTAGGCAACAAAGGCTTCTAGGATCGGCTCAGGTTCCATGCCATGAAGAGTTTTGCAGATTGCCGCAAAACTTGCCAATTGCAAGTGGCGGGTCGTGAAAATCACAGAAGGTTGCCATCTAGAGCAGGAACGACTCAAAATATGTAAGAGACGTCGCTGCTAAACCAATGTGGCTGCATGCACAGTTATCGTGCCCGAACCTGCCGCTGTCATGCCAAACTCTGCCGCAGATGCGGAAAAAGGACGGCGGTAGTCGCGCGGTCACGTTCATTCTGCCATTCTTGCATTCGGAATCTCCCTTTCTTTAAGATTGTGGCTTCGCACAGAACTGAAGACAGGCTTCCAGCCATGAACGCCAAACCCTTGTGAAGTAGGTAAAACTCTCTTGGGGAAGTGCTCTTGCTCCGTTTGCTTCAAGAGGCTTTTGAATACTTGGAGGGTCATTGGGACTTAGTACGCGAGTTAATGATGAGCTATGTGTGGGCAGGATGACATGGCTTATAGGGATTATAGGGACCATATGTAAGTATGCTTAATAACTCCTGACCCCCCAAGTACGGCTGGGAAGGCCGTGTCCTCGCCAACCGCCAAGAAGAAGAAAAAAGCCGCGGAAGCAGGCAGGTTTGCTTGCTTTCCAGCGTTTGGCGGGGCGGGGGTGAGCATATGCAGTCATATGCACATACTTTGTATGCAAATGTTGCGCAATGCCTATGTATGCAAACAATACACCCTGGCATCGTCGTAGAAAGCATCTGCGGATCATGGAAGCTTCTTGGTATGATGGTCTGCATCTAGGGAGAATCTAGGGCTTGGAAGGGAGCCCCAGCCCACGACGAAGCCATTTGTACTTGCCAATTCAAGCCCTAAGCTCTAAAGCCAGGCAAGGTTTGGGATAGCTTGAAAGCTAGGAGAACAGTTCATGGTCCGCAACATGTTTTTGAAGAATTGCACCGGGGCTTTAGAATTGAGGCTCGCTACATGCCATGACACGCGGTTTCAACGCTGCAACTTTCCGCGATGGCCATCTGCCTTGTTTCATGTTCCTAAAACATAGATATGAAACATCGCAGAGTCTCCGGTAGGTAGTGCAGTGAACATCGACACACGTCTTACGGCAGTCCTCCCCAGAGCACCAGGTTTTCGGGTTTAGGGAATCTGGTTTTTGAGCGACTCAGAGGCACGGAAGTTGTGTTCTTGAGATGGGGCAGCGCAGAGTCTTTGCACGACAGCCTGGACTTGAGGATTCGGGCCCCGAGATCTGGCTGCAAACCTGTCATTACACTGAGTGACTAGATTTGCGCTCTGCAGAAGTAGGGTATATATTGGACGACGGAAATAAGCTATCACACATTCTTCAGATTCTTCACGCATGCCGCATAATATCAACTCATGTTTTGTAACTATTTTGCTGGTGGCTGCTGCCCACGGAGGGACTGAGATCATGAAAGGTGGCAGGGACGCATCAGAGTATGGGGACTACGGCCGTGATCCATTCCTGAACTGACTACTTGGAGGGTCAGGGAGACGTAGTAAGTGTACTTAGAACTATAAGGCCTATACACCATGTAAAAACCCCAGCTATCCCAAGGAATAACCCGCTAAAACCTTAAGCCTACACCCTAAACCACTTACTAAGTCCCCCTGACCCTCCAAGTATTAACCACCAGCAAGTCATTTGGGGTGCTTGATGCTGTCAGGATGCCTGCAGTGCTTGGTGGATCTCAAGGACTCCATCCCTAAGGTTTACGGTTTAGGGCCTGACACCAGGAGCCACATTGTAAATCGTGGTTTGAAACAGTTTTGACCAGATAGACGAAGTTGACTTCGGCAGGTAAAATCAGGGTGTGGACCTCAGCTAGCAGATCTCCACCCAGTCATAGTGGCTAGAATGGATAATGGTGATGATATTCGGATCCTTTTCTTTTCCTATCAAGCCACTATTGCAGAGCGGGAGTCCTCCTAAACTAAACAATATACCGTCATATCCCATAGACTACTATCGTATTATCATATACTGTGATATACTGTAGTCCACCTAAAGCCGATCATTCAGCAAGGCAGCTCGCGTGCCAAGTCATGCCAACTGCATCACAGGCCTTCTCAGACATGATTGCCTCGTGAGTTCAAGTTCTTCCTGCAAGGCCTCCCTTGTATGAACAATTGTGACTTCAGGACAAAAAGGGAAATTCAAAATCCGTGGAGGGATCGGGGGATTGAGATGGGGTTCAGGGGGGTTGGATAGGGGTGGGCGGGCGGGGTGGGGAGCGGGAGAGGCAGGAGGTTGAGAAGTTTGATGGGCGGGTGCAAGGTGGGGTTTGGATTGATCGTGGCGGGGGGAAGATACGGGGACGAGCTGGTGGGGTAAAGAGAGGGGTCATACGGCTTCAATGTGCGCTCGCCCCCTCAGGACGGGGTCGGCAGATTAGTGTTGAATGTTTGTCAGAACACATCCATCTGCAGGAGGATGAGGTGACTCTCCGCAACCGGGCAGTTGCAAGCTGCCTTGCACTCAGCGCCAAACAAAAGCAAGGTCTCTAAATTAGGCCAGGAGACTATCTTCGGGGGGCTGTGCATTGAGGGCCAGGGCCTAACGGCCCGACCATTGAGAACCAGTACCCAATCATTGCAGGACGGGCTTGGAGCAAATTGCTCCCCTATATGATGGTTCTCAAATAGCTTGAAATTCTGATGAATTGTCATGCCAGGAAGAAGGTCTTCGCAAAATGGATGCCCACATGATGTGAAGACACCCTCAAGCCTCTAGCCGGCAGTCCGCACCCACGGGCCGCAAGCCCCCACAGCAGAAAATGGCTTTCTTGAACATTGGCCCGCTGTCACAGTTCGACTTTTGAAGTGTTTTTCCAGCACCCCCTCCCAACCACATCTGGCATGCAAAATACTCTATATAACCCACTATTATCATATAGTAGTTTCCATTATCCTTATATAACCCCAATATACTATATAGTAGTCTGCACAACCATGCCTCGCAGATAGCTGACCCACCAGCACGGGTTAGCCACAACTATAAAGGCAAGCGCATCAGTCATGCTATAGGCAGCTCCTTCAGACCAACACACATCTGGTTATTAGCCCCCTGATGGCTAGAATCCTGAAGACCCTCTTCCCTATCCTCTGAAACGAAATTTCTAGAATTCTGAATCTAAGGTTAAAGACCCTTAAGGGTACATATAGGGTATATTGTAGGTACATAAAGGATCCCGGGGTTAAGGGCCCATACTAGGGGCCCACGGTTGCAACCTTCAACCGAAACCCAAAGGCAGGGCAATCACCGAGCTACCCGAGGGCCGAGGAGGACTTTCTGCCAGGCCTCGTTCTGGGGTACTGTTGGGGCTTTTCCAAATTGAGCTGTAATCTGAACTCCTTGAAGGGGTTTATATAGGGGAGTATTATAGAGGTTATTAAGGGAGATACTGGGAGTTAAGACTGTAGCTCAAATTGATAGGCCATGGCTCGCGCGTGGCGGTCTATAGGGGACTGCGGCACCCTGATTTCGACCAATGTTTGAACTGGACTTCGGTTTTACGGGTGGCAAAATATTTTCAGATTTGGAAGGGGCGGGCGATGCAGCGATGTCTCATGTGTAGAATAGCGCATGAAGTAGAGCAGCGCATTCGAGGGAGTTGCCGGCATGAGTTCAGGCCCATATCATTAGAACTGTTTTTTCCTCAGGCTAAAAGCTGTGGTTCCAGATAACAGGCTTTTCAGCTTCCATTATAGGATTTTGATGTTCAGCCTCAAATGCCACTAGCCCTTCCTAAAATTATATTTACTACTATCATTACCATGGCGTTTTACCATTGACTAGGGTTGACTACCCTTGTAAACTCCAAACCGGGGTTTAGGGCTGAGGATTTTTTACTCTGAGCCAAAGCTCCAAACCGTACATCCTGGACTCTACACCACATCTATGCCAAGCAGTGCCTGCGCAGTTCATAACCGCAAGAACTTGAGCAGCAATTATGATGGTCCCAGAACCTCCAACCCTCAAATCAAAGTAGGATACCTATTCTAGTGTAATTAAGGAATCAGTCTGACTGGAGGATTATTGGAGGGGTTCTGACAAACACATCGTAGTTCGCCCTGAGACGAGGATGCTGCAAAACACCCGTAGCACTTGTTTACATGACCGCTCCCCCCTTCATGAAGGTCTACCGGCTGTCTGATGTTCGAGGTATTTGCGAAGTTTAGTGGGGGTTTCTAAACCTGCGGGTCTCCCGGATCCCTTAACCCTAAACGTTAAACCCTAAAGCGGACATTTGTTTGCCCTGCATGCGTAAGAGACAGGCGGGAGGGAAAAAACCTAAGCCCGTGTGTGTATTTTACAGCGCCATGCGCCCAGTTGTTTTCAAATTTATGGGCCCCTCTTGCTTGTAGATTATACTACGGCACCTTATACTTAGGAGTACCAAAATGGGACCCTAATTTTGGGAGTTACGCATAAGAGTTTCTCTGCAAACAGCCCAGGAATCGCCAGCTTGTGTTTGCTGCGAAATGTTCCAGCCCTTACTAATGGGATCCCAAAAAGGGAACTACGAATGTCGAAGCCCTATGTAGCCTTGAACTCGGGGGAAACAGTGCAGACCCCCAATGCTATAATCCCTTTGTACAAGGACCCCAAAAGGCTTTTGGGGACCCCTAATCTGGGAAACGCGCATGTAGCTCGTGGAGCGTTACAAGTTCCGATTTTCAGTGCCAAAAACTCTGAGCATCAAAGGCTTTCCGTGAATCAGGGAGACGTCGCAGGAAGACTGCGGTAGACTGATAGGATGATCCTCGGTTCCTCATAGAGGTCTGGTATAATCTAGACCCATGGTTAACAACCCCCCTCCTTTTAAGGGCCTAAAGAGGGGAGGGGGTGTATTAATCACGGGTCTACATAAGCTTACTTCAAATAGACCTCAAACATGATATTGGTAATCATTGAGGCTTCTACAACCTTCTACATTACCAAGTGCTTATTGAAAATCTCTTTCTCAGGAAATGCTCAGCAATAACATATGGTGGATTCTGTTCGGTGGCCTGCTTTGTTTACTAAACCTCGACATGGGCAAGGACCTGCTACATGGTGGCAGGGGAAGATCAAAGCCATCTTGTCTCAAGCCTTGCTCCAAAATCTGCACTGGCCAGGATACTAAAATCTTGGGCTCTCTTCTAGGGCCCTAGTGCTCTTTTGTACCAGCCCGTAGTGGTGAGGCTAACAAATTTGCGTGGTCCTGAATATCTTGTGCCTTGGGTATACCTTTTTTTCCTTGGGAATGAGGCTACTAATTTGGGTTTAGGAGTCAGGGGTAGGGCACCCATGGAGGCTTTGTACATGTGAGCCGCATGGCCCCAGGGAGCTCTTGCGGAGCACCACGCCCCATAAGGGGAGTTCACAACGTAGAGGGCCCTTAGGTGATATATAGAGGTTACAGGTGGATCATGGGGGTCCTCATTGGGGGCTCTATAGGGATGATTTTGAGAAATTCCACAAGGTTCCTGCCAAAGAGCGTCCGGCCAAAACCTCTTGAATGAGGGGTCTATACAACTCAGGCCCCTAGAAAAATGAAGGGCCTCTTGAGCCAAGGTAATGCATGTGGAGACGGGTTAGCAGTGCATGCAACCCTAACCCTGCGCAGGCAAAAGAATGCCATTTGCAGCCTTCCCTTGCCGGCAGCTGAGCGGCTTCCATGTCACTGCGCTTGGGTTTCAGGGTTATGCTACTAGCAAAACATTTTCGGGCTTGCTCAAGACAGAGGGAGAAAGTCTTCAGCCGTTCTGGGAAAGGGTAGTGTCGACGTCTTCGCGCAATAGATCCATTGTGCCCCCCAACTAAAGCCAAAATTATGCAGAAACTGAAAGAACATCGCACCAATCCCTACACATGCGTGGAAAAAGATGTGGCTTTGATGGTGCTTGAGGCCAGAAGTTACAGGTGTTGGGTTCCAGATTTTCTGAACAAGCTGAGGGCTTTGCTTTTGTAAGAGAGAGCGGCCTGGATGATAGGCATGATCTGCTTCCTGACTACCTAGGGTCTGCAGTGAGCTGACAGCACATGGCTCAGGGGTGGGTTTGGGGTTTAGGTCACGACCAATGCAATAGGGCAGATTTATTTAAAAGTACGGAAGGCTCACATTTCCTAGGAATACAGCAAGGACCTTGCAAGCCGCTGTAAACCGCAAATTTACTCAGGGGTGTGTTTTCCTTTCAGACTAAGCTTCCC
The DNA here is from genome assembly GCA_905231905.1 of Symbiodinium pilosum. Lineage (NCBI taxonomy): Eukaryota > Dinophyceae > Suessiales > Symbiodiniaceae > Symbiodinium > Symbiodinium pilosum. The sequence continues at coordinate 6,692 of CAJNIZ010047789.1, read as the reverse complement.
AGAAGTTTAGGGCTTAGGGGCCCGCAGCTTACAATTGAACCAAGTTTCAACCATGTGGGTTTATTATATAATAGTACGTAATAATATTGCAGTATGTTATAGTATATTAAGGTAATTCCAGAGTCCTATCCTGCACTTGGGAGATTCTTACCTCTCCTCAGCAAGGAACGGAGGAATGGTAATCCTCTCCCCCTAATATTAAACACCCGCACCCCCTCTAATATTCAACATTCCTACTGTCGTGTTCTACAGTATATAATATAGGGAGTATTGAATATCGAGGGGGGGGAATTCCAATATTAGAGGAGGGGAGTAATTCCTACACAAGCCTCAGTGATGGAGTTTCCAGTTTTTCCGGTCATTCATTCCCTGCAAACCAGAATAAGTGAATCAGTACACAAAGCCTGTAAACGGCCTATGCAAGCCCAATTTCCACTTAATGTTCCATTTTCCTCCCATGTGCGTCTCCATTATTGGGGTAATATCCGTAATATCCCTACATCCTAAACCAAAAACGCTCTGTAACCCTCTGTACAGGCCCAAGAACTGAGGTGATGGTTGGAGTGCCCAGAATCTCACAACTCCTTGTCTTTGGCTCCAGCAGGGACGTAGGGTAGCTGTGCCCAAGTACCTGAGGGCCAGGAGAGCCACACCTCTTAGGACTTAGGACAGCCATGGTGTTCTTCACGGTTTTCGCGACCATCGACTCCATGACATTGCTCTTTGCAATGACCGGCCTACTGGGATCATGTGCATACTCCTTAAAGGCCATTGCAGACTTGGAATATGCCGCGGACTCAGTGGAATGACGGGGCTTGTGGGTCCAGGTTGCAGACTTCTAGGTCCAAGGGGTTGCTTGCAGGATTTCATGCCTGCAAATACTGCGACTCATGCAATCTGAATGACAATTCGAGATGCCTCACTCAAATTCGTGCCCATTCAGATCCTCAGTGCTGCCAATGCTATAGCGCTTTGTCCGCTTAAGATTGCCCATGAGCTGGCCGCGTCCCAGCTGTACCCAGAGCATGAGGCATCATAATGTTGAATGACGCTACATCTGATTTAGCGAAAATGCCTTCTGCAAGAAACGCAGGACTTTGCATAATAACATTTGGCAGTTTCCCAAAATCAGGGACCCCAATATAGAACCCAAAACACTATAGCCCCTTATTACGCGGACTGCCAAAAAAGGTACCCCTAATTTTGGGAAACCCCAAACCCTAAGCCGTAATATGAACCCTAATATACCCCTATATAACCTGTATACAACCCAGTAAAAAAGTTTCCATTTTATTTTCCATTATCCCAAAATGGTACCCCTAACTTCAAACACAGCTGTAAGGCAGCTTGCCAGCCATCACTGTTGGGACCCCCAGAATTCCTTTGCCATGCTCCTACAATGGCATAAGAGAAGTATTATGCATGCACACGTACATTCTGCATAGTCCCCCTTTAGTAGATAGAATATGGGGTATATGGGGAACTTATTATAATACACCCAAAGCCATATTCTATCTACTTAACGGGGACTATATATACATATACATATATTGTGCATTCTATAGCACGTATATATATATATACACACTTACATAGATATATGTATGGGCCCAAAAAGCTCCTTGTTCGAGGACCTCACCAGAAACACGAAAAGCCGTGTATCGGGATTCTGTGCCCTAAGCCCTAAACCATAAACCCCATTATAAAGGGAGGATAGTCCCTGAATTATGCCTTACGAACCCCCAGTAAGCCGAGGATCTCATTAATTCCGTGGACTTCTTCAAGGCTCTGGGGTTGCTGCGCTGGGAGTAGATCCCTAAACCCCCAAACCCCTATATAAGCTACAGTCTAAACTTCTTAGTTATAGGATATAGGGTGATATAGGGCAATAGGGAAAACACTATATTTGGACTCCATAAGGTGATCTGGGGTTTAGGATTTAGAGTTTAGGGTTTAGGGGGGCCTTTTTGTGTGAAATGGCGGGGAACTTGTTTTTTCTTCTTGCTCGAGGCAAAGTCACTTCGTTTGGGCCCTGACGCGCTTTCCTAGGTAGTCTCCCCTATGCCCTTAACTCTGAACCCCCAAGTTGAACTGAGATATTATCCCAATGTTCTTCCATTATAGTAGTTTCCATTTTCTTTTCCATTATCCCAATATAACCCTATTATAAACCCTTCCCAGCACACCCCCTGGAAGGTCTACAATCAAGCGCATAGAATCGAGTTAGCCTTCCTCGTGCTGAAGCTTGGCCATTTTTGGACCGAGCTGTATCTTCGCAGGGAGATTACAAGTCCGTTAAAGAGGCATAGCCCAGATGTCCCAGTAGATTTCGAACTATATAAAAGAACTCCTACACTCCTCGCCTGAAGCTCCAAACGCATCCAGGAACGCACTTTCAGTGCTGCCATTCGTGGCCAACTGGTGGTTAGCACCTATTCAGCTCGTCTGGACGGCGGTCAAAGTCTTGCGAGGCTTTTGCTCAGAAACTACCCCTTCCACCAAACTTAAATGGAACTCAAACTACGTGGAACCAGAATGGGCCCTATAAAGATGGATCCCTTCCCCCTACTATTAAAGCCCCCACCCCCCGCAATATTAAATACTCCCATTATGTGGTACATTTTGGTGGGTGGTGGGGTGATTTAATATTGAGGGGAGGGGATTATGGGCCTTGTAAAAAGTAAAAAGGAGGCTACATCACGTCGTTGGTTTCGGCGAGGATGCGGTTCAGGTTGTAGGTTTGCCATGAACCGCCCTAAGGTTAGTGTAGGGGCTATACTAGTTGTCTAGGCATTAGATAGGATTATATAACATTAGATAGGGGTTATATTATGTAGCATTATAGAAGGATTCTATAGGATTAGATGGCGTATATAGAGATTGTACAGGGTTGTACAGTTCTACAGGGGTTGTAGATCGCCGCTATACCTTACGTACCTCCAAAATGGTTTGGTCCTCATACGAGACGGATGCAAGACACTCTCAACAGATCACGGGGGGCGGGCTAGGTGGGCTCTAGGGTTTAGAGTTTAGGGTGGATATGTGCTCAGAATATTATGACCTCACCCTCACGACAGTCCTCCTGCAGCAGAGCATCTAATTTGTTAAAGCTGAAGCCCGAAACGTCTTTACCGCATGAACTTTTACCAGCCAAGACGATGATAATCCTTAATGACTTGAATATCGCTTTGGGGTACATCGTACTGTAATTATCTACGGTTTGTCCGGGAACAAATTCAGTTTGCAATTCATTCCCCCAGCTCGAAAATAGGTATGTCCACAGGACAAGCGTAAGAGGCCTCATATGGGCCTCCCATGAAAGCTCTCTTTTTTTTGCACTTCTAGTATGCACTGCGAAGGCCTTAAACCCTCGAGGTCTTGAGTGTTCAGAGCTTAGGTTACGGAATTGGCGTTTTGTTGTTTTGGAGGTGTAACACTAAACCCTACACCTTGAACCCTAAAGCCTTAAACCTACAACGTGGAGTGCTGGCATGGTGCATTTGGCACTTTGAAGGCGTTTGTGGGTAGTCACTCGATCTGGAAGGATCTTTGTTGTCTTGCAGAAACGGAGCGCTAAGAAAAACAATATATATGTATATATATATATACATATAAACTCCCCTGGGAAAAGGCATGCTTAAAAAAAACTTACAATGTCCTCTGAAAACCCAGACTTACCTGGCTAGGTGTGTCCGGAGGACATCAGATAGACGAGAAGGACGTCTTCAAACCAGAGGCATCCCAGACCGTGAGCTCCGAACAAGGGTCTAGGTTTAGGGTTTTAGGGTTTAGGGTTTAGGGTTTCAGGGTTAGGGTTTGAGGTTTTTGGCAGGGATTATGTAAGGGTAAATCCCCCTCAATTCGAGATATCTAAAGGAAAACATGCAGGGGGGTAGTGTATGGTGGTGCGGGGTAGTATGATAAAGTCCTAATGCGCAATCGTAGTCACATCCCGAACCTTTATAGGTCCTGAACGCAAAATATGAAAAATGTGGAATCCAAATCGCTTCGAAGTCCAAGCCTAATTCCAGAAACCCTTAGCCCTACACCCCCAGAACCCCTAATTGTAAACGCTAGCACGCGCCCGCCTCGGCTGGCGGGGCTTCCCAATATAGGAACATGTAATTATAGATATACAGGTATTTAAGTTAGGTATATAGATACAGTCCTATGCCTATTACATACACAATAAAACCCTAGAAGTCCAACTAGGGACGCTCAAGCAGGACCCAGGAAACCGGTGGGGAAAATGTTCGGGGCCAGCGTTCGGACCTTGGGTTTAGGGTTCCGTCTTGCGGGTTGATAGGCGTTCTTAGGGTTTGGGGATTTAGGGTTTAAGGTTTATGGATTAGGGCTTT